>LD364450.1:39387-60880 GCA_001465055.1 Ptychodera flava | reverse complement strand
GTTCTCAAGGAGTTACTCAACAAATATCCACATTTTGGGAGAGTTTACGTTTAGAAAAGGTAGAAATTTTACGAATATATTCCACTGTGGTGAAAATTGTGCCACGTTTCATACCAGTACAGTGGACGTGCGCGTCGTATAGTTTATCCAATTTTAAAATACAATGTATCAGTTGTTGACTGGTTTCCATCCACCAAAGTGACGCCTTACACTGATGTTTCAGGTAAATGCACTGAAAATGGCGCGCGCGTTTTACAGCGGCTTGACACAATGTTGCAAACTTATCAAATGGACTATTGGTGGCAAGATAACCCTATGTGCCGTGTGTGTAACACCTGTGTATATTTCTCATATTTAGCAGAAGGTGGCGATAGACAACATAGTACACACACGGGCCAAAGTACACACACGCACACGGTGGGTTTACCGGTCAAAGTGAAACATGACCTAAAACTTCACAGGATGGCAAAATAACCATCCAGGAATCGATTCCGATTAAAAAAACAAAGTGAGTGGTAGTCACTTTACCGGCAGGTCGTCACTTTGTATTATTGCAACGAGTGTAAGTCGTCACTCTATACCGTACACATACCCACACACACACACACACACACACACACACACACACTCACACACTCACACCCACTATGATCACCGCTGTAATTATCACACATATATTCTTACAATTAAACTTACCACACAGTCTTCGTATGATACTCCAAGATCTTCAGCAATCTTCTTGAAATATCCCCTGGTCGCTAAGGAAGAGTAAATTACTTCAGTAATTAGTTGCCTTTTATACCTTGCACCAGATCTACTTTTATGATGGTTATAGCTGCGATACAATTTATTTATTTTTCAAAAAGAACTATAAACGGTACGGACAAATTAAAAAACATGACAACAAAGCATAAGGTAGTATAAATTCTTTCAACAGATGATAAAATGGTAGCATGCATGCACGCACGCACGCATGCACGTACATACGTACGTATACATACATACATACATACATACATACATACATACATACATACATACATACATACATACATACATACATACATACATACACGCATACATACATACATACATACAAAGGAAAGATGACTCTTGAAACTTACACTGGGCATTTACGTAAGCTGGACAGACGCTATTGCATGTCACTCCCGAACCAAGGGTTTCTGATGCAACTGCCTAAAAGTATTACAAACAAGCATCCTTCGCATTAAATCATTGATGTATTTTATTTACCATTGTATCAGTTCGTGTACACTCTAAAATAGGAGACATTTGCTGAAGTCATGACCTTTTGTATTGGCTAATCGCAAAAGGGCATTTTTCATGAATATTTAAATTGGTGAATGCGGGGAAGTGAACGTACGATTTTGCGGGAACGAGCCCATCGGCAACTTTCGGCGGCCGGCGGGTTTTTTAACCCAAGTTGACAGATATTCGGTGTCTTTCGGATGTAAATATATCCAAAATGATCTACCCTTTAAAATGGCAGCTTTGGAGGGTGGCACGTGCGAGATTTTTCTCGTTACATCATTTTGAAGTTAGTCATTGAAATATGCAGATCGCCATTACACTTGCCCGCAATTTTAACGTTGACAGTTGATTCATTTTTGCGGGCGTTTTACGATCGTAGTTCTAGCTTACTTAGTTATTTCTTATATCATTCGAAGGTGCAGAAAACCAGCTTTCTAACGCTGCCTAACACGTTGGTACCACGGAAAGGTGCGCAACGGTGCGCGGTTTTGAAAACGGGAAGCATTGTTGATCGCCGGTCGCCTGACTAGTGCAGTAGTGTATTCCAGCCGTGGCCCTGATGCGTTCTTTTTCATTTTTGGTCACGACACGATGTCGATCATCAACGGCCGGAACGACGAAGCACGTTCCGGACCGTGGATGAAGACATGAAATGACTGGCTACCCGATGGTTACATCAATTGTGAGTCCTCAGCTAAAAAGGTCTGAAAGACCATGTGAAAGTGTCTTCCGTCCGTCCATGGCGAGAACGTTGGTTTTCTTCGATAGGCGGAGTTGAGCAGTCGCGATATGCGCATGTTAGACCACAGACGTTCGTCTCAACGTTGGCAGCGGTGTTCAGCATGACGTTATCGAGACGGTGATTGGTTTATTGTAGTCACATTTGGGTTTATGGGATATATGTTAAACGCCTCCTAATTTAGAGTGTACACGAACTGTTTATTGAACACAAATGAATTTTTGTGCGGACCAAACTTAGTAATCGACAATATAGCATTATATGGTATATCACGCACACACAGCCATATATTCAAGTTTTGACATCGAGCTTTTTGAATTGATACAAGGTGTAGAACCAGACAATGTACTTTGCAGACTGAAATGTTTTTGGAAAATACACCAAGAGTTAGAGTTTTACTTTTTTTACTTTTAAACTTTTACAGGAAAATATGCAAGGCGTCATTTGTACACTTTTCAAATGAACGTCGTCGTTTTATATTTTAAAGCAGCGTAAAGTGTGCTTGGTATTTTGTTTATTCTATTGGCACTTAAAGAATTCTATTTTTAAAACATATTGTTGGTATAGTGAAATAGTGTTCGTTCGCGACTGCCCCAGAAGTACTGCAGCACTGAACAACCGGACAACGGTTCCCTCAACTTTGCACTGAAGCAGAGCTGTCAACTTTTGATGTGGCTGCTTCGCATCGGGGATTTGAAAGTGATTACCCCGTCAATGTTCAAATATTTCCCTGATCTCGTAGATTTCAAGACCAGGTTGGAATGAAGCAATCATTATTTACGGTAAACGGTAAATGTGAACAGACGGATAAAAATATTCAAAAAGAAAACGATTTCGCACAAGTCATCTCCTTTTTTTTAAAAAAGCGTTTAGTTTCTCAGGCCATATACACTGTGACGTCGATAAGATTCATGCAACCAAAACATGCAACCAAAACATATGTGAAATTTGTAATTTACCAATAGATTATTTTTAAAGCTGTCAGTAATGGTGACTTCTTAAAACTACCTTGGTCAAGCCATTCAGGCCGTGCTTTGTTGTCACATATTCTACCACGTTTTCCACTCCTTTAAGTCCATATATTGAACTTATATTGATGATTCGTCCCCACCCTGAGGAAAAGGACAAACATTAGAAGAATGATTCTTCAGGACTTTGTATAATTCAAGACATAAGCAACGAAGGCCTTAGCTGTCGCTTATGATGAATCAGACACAATTCAAGAAAAAGGATAAAATAATTAAATCTTGAAAAACAGAAGTCGAAATAAGTAGAAAAAAGATAGAATTTCGCCTTGCCGTAAAGTAACTTACCTCTGACCTTCATGTCCGACAAGAAAAGTTGCGTCAGTAGAAATGGCGCCGTCAGGTTGACCCTCAGACTTTTCAGCCAAGTGTCCATTGGTACCGATTCCATGGGTAAGACTTTAGGGGCTGCGACTACATGACAAAAAAAGATTTAAACGTTAAAACTTTCGGTGATAGTGAAAGCTGTTCGTAACTACCCTCCAATAAAATTTTACCTTTACGTACTCCTCACCAGGAAACTCCCCCGCCACTCAACCACTCACATAGGCTAATAAATGCCTTCCTAAAATTGCAAAAGCTATCCATTGCCATCTCCACACCACGTGACTTCGTCCCGATCTTCGGTATGATTGCCTCCATTACTTAATAAATCAGATACCCACAAACAGCATCTATACGTAGCACCTTAAAAAGTGGTAAACTGTGATTTCGGGAGACACCAAACTGGCGTACAGGAGAAGCACTCGTAGAGGTGGAGAGTAGGTTTAGATTGTTGTGAAAGTTGCAGTTGGCTTACGTTTTTATTACTGAAAGAAAGATTTGTGATTTTTTTCATGATGCAAATGTTGTAGCTGTGAAAAGTCGGTTGCAGGATAGTGCTAGAAGATGATTCATGCTGCGCTAGTGTGTATAAATAAATGAAAAATGACGCAATAATATGTGAACCTGACAGATAATATGGAATGACAACGTATGCAGAGAAGAAAAAACAAGAGACCTAATGGCCGATATTTTTCACTGTATATTATTATATAGAGAATAACTATTCGTGACACATGTGTTGATGTAGAAGGTGGAAATGTTTGATAGCTCTTTTCAGGATGGCCTGACCAAACATTGCAAAATAGTTGCAAAAACACAATATTGAAGATTTCACCATAATTTGAACATACCATATGAAGATCATTCCTGAGAAAATGTTAACCAAAGCTCTCAGAAGAGTAGCTTTTTGAGAAACAATTTTTTTGACCTAAAATAGCAAAAATTGCCCCGAAACTACAAAATTGCAGATTTCATCATCATTTTAATATCTTACGTTTTGATCATCCTTATAAATCTGAAAGCCAAATATCAAAGCTGTGACACCAGCGGTTTGGGTAAAATAAATTTTTGACCAAAACTGTCAAAAAATTGCATATTTCATCACAGTTTGAACAAATTCAAGTCCCTTGGGACTTGTATGCAAAATATCAAAGCTATTGGACCAGCCGTTGAGGAGAAGAAGCCTGGAATGTAAAAAGTTGCCGGACGCTGGACGACGGACGACGCCACACATCAACCTATTAGATAAGCTCTGTGTCGTAGACAGCGAAGCTTTCGACCGCTTTCGTGCGCTATGGTCCAGTATGTGACAGATCTATCGTATTTACCTTTGCCGTTTATTTCATATACAAAAGAAGCATAGACCCTCCAAAAATCGTTTTTAGAAGGTATATGGTGGAAGCGAGGTCTCGGTAACTAATTATGTTAACAGTTGAACCTTTCAGTTGTTGGAGTCTAACATGCTTGCATAGGAATATCTCCGTTTATTTTCATCCTGATCGCCGATTTTCCATGAAGTTCTATTCCGTACTACTTGGTTTCATTTGTATCCACTTCATGGAAGATGTTGAGAAATTTATTGATTGGTTGTACTTCTATTCCTGGGTACCATTTTAAGTTGGTACAAATATATACATGCTCTGCGCCCTCACAGGCCAAGGACGTTGTTGGGCCAGTAATGTGCATAAATTCGTCTATCAGTTACACTCCAAGATTATTTTTTTTACTTTGAAGCTTTATTGTTCATGTCTGGAACTGTATTTATAGTATTTCATGCTTCCAATTTTTGTGTCCTACTGCGCCTTTCCGTCCATGCGCGCATTTTTATTTTCAGACACGCTGAACAACGTCGGGCGAAACGTTTGTACTCAGTATGCCGTTGTTGTGTCAATGTATGGAATAGTTACAGATAACCATTTGCAGTTGGTCTAAATCCCGCTCGCAACCTACAAGATCCTTCTCCTGCTGTCCCTTCGGGCGGGCTGTCAAATTGCCCAATAGCGCTGCGGAAAGCATGAGACTGCCAGGCTGTTGCGTGTCACAATTATTTAAAATATTTCTTGCTAACGAGGAACATGTCAAGAACACATTCTTCAGTGATCAGCCTTACTGACCGCCCTTGATACGTTATAATCTGAATACATTGTGAATCTTTCTTCCAGCTTTTGCTGACATTTGCAAGAATGAATATATCTCAACTGACCAATTTTACATCAGTGTAAGAGGGCGCTATCATGTTTAACATGTCAAAGGTTACGACAGTTGACTGACCCGGTGAATTGTTCGTGTTGCTGCATGGGCGTTACCACAACGACTTCAAATTGTACTTTTAAAACAGCTTACCTGCATTATTGACGAGAATATCTATTCCCTGTGAATGAGCATGCTTGATCTCATCCCGTAAGTTTTCGATGCTTGTGATTTCATTCAGATCAGCGGCAATGTATCGGACTGGAGTTTTATATTGTCTGTAAGTAAAAAGCCATAATGACACGAAGTACATGAACAAACATAAAACATACGCAACTGAAAAGGAAGTAGGCAGGCAGGAAGGAAGGAAGACAGGCAGGAAGGGGCTGGCTGGCTGGCTGGCAGATATTAAGTTTGCATATCGTATTTAAAAAGTCACTCTTAACATCATTGTGTAATTCTGTAATGATACGTCCAGTAAAGATATTCCAAAAATTGACAAAAATGATACTACATGTAGAACCTACGTAGAATCTACACGTGTAGTGATGAAAAGATAATTTCTCGTTGTAAAAATATGTATGACCGACGTGATTACATGTATTTCTTAACGTTGACTGTTTCCACAGACCGTGCCGCAGTTGGTTGGACACGTACCGTTAGGCAGGAATCTACACTTACTGTACAAACTAGTTTATTCAAATGACAGTCAAAATTATATGATCTGTTGCTTACATGAAGCTTGAAAAGGAAATGAAATTTTCAAGCTGTTGTGTCTATGAAAATCGAAAATTTAAGTTACCAAAGGTGCAGTTATATTGCGGACATAGCAATCTCGCTCCTACACTCTACGATTTTAGCTCATGATGTCGCAGGTAAAACTTTTCCGAGATTAAATCTTGTTTTTATTGTTCATAATGAAAGAGAATGGTATAAAGTTTATTTATGGTATAGTTTAAAGTTTAAAACTTTTATTTCCGAGGCTCACATTTCCTTCATTAAAAATTAAGCAACTGTTTATCGCGTACTTTCCTAAATCCGCCTTAACACTTTCGACCATCTCCGACCGACGACTTCCGGTCAAGACCAAGGAACATCCTCTCTTCGCAAGACTCTCAGCTATCGCAAAGCCAATGCTATCTCTGGCACTTGAACCTGTCACCAAGGCAACTTTACCATCCAAGGAAGACGATGGTGATGACGACATTGGCTGTACGGAAAAAAAGTGTAAACTTATTAAAATAATTCTGTCCAGACAATACGTCTGTTTGTGAGGCTTACCCAATCATGATTGATCCTTACGTTTTTTTCGATGTTTCATGCAGCAAACGGAAAATCTTAACTTTCAAAAATGCCCCACTCATTCAATTCCCGCTCGAAGTTAAATTATGACCAGTGTTACGTCACAAAAATTAATTTGTTTTTCGATCGTTCGATCTAAATTGATACACACTTGTACATGGGGACTGTGGCGTGATATTCGTTCTATATTGGTATGGATGTAAGCTTATGAGTGTGTTTTCTGTGTGTATTTAGGATAGCGCACATCCTACTTTATGAGTAAAATCATTATTTTTTATATTCGGTGCAAGCTATGTGTGGAATATGACCAGGTCTGAGTAAGCAGTCGGGAGACGAAGTCGTCTGATACTATAAATGACTACTTTATTCTATACTAATATAATAGACAGTGGCTAATACAGTGAAGCATAACACTTGGGTGAGAGACCGTACATAGAGTCCGGGTTTACTGACACCGCATGTGTGAAGTTCATGAAACATACACATACACACATAAATGGCACAGCCAGATACTGTGGTTAAGGTACTGCCCTCAGTATGACCTCCGTGCCCTAGACTTTACGAACAGCCATTTATACAGGGTCTAAAGTGCATGCAAATCCACGCGAATGCACATCCATTATGTGCCTAAGACGTTTGACCCAGATAATAATTTATGCAACGACTACGTAGATCGTAAAGGCTTTGGCAGTTTGAGATCATAATCATTGCATAAGGCTACAGGGGTGGGTGGGTTTGGGGTTGTAGGAGCTACCATCCGTTGCATGGATGAAACTAGAATGAGTACAGGAAGAACACAACACAAATACTAACACTACTTTGTATTATATGAAGAAATCGACACAAATACTAACCCTGCCACAGGGAACGCTCACTAAACCGCCAACAGTCACTCTACACTTCCCAATGATGCCTATTTTGCAAAGAGTTGACATCGCTAAGATCTTTCAAATGTTCGCAAGGTGCCTCTGCAATATTCCTGCATACGAAATCACGCAAACGACTAGGTTTCGAGTGTTTGGCAGTCATTTAAGAAACAGGGTAATAAATTTGAATATGTTAATTATATTTTTCTTTTGAATAGCAAGAGCGCCCCCGCTTGACTCCTGCAAGAATCGTTGATGTATTCTTTTAGTTTCCGACAATTGCCTATTTCTAATCCAAAAGGTAAAATTTGAGCAACAAAACTACATCTCTTACCTTGAAAGCCGAAAATGATATTTCAATTTAGTTGACAGTAAAACTCAAAAAGGAAAGTCAATAAAACAGTGAATTAAAATTTTCAGCGTTACAACTGCACAGTATAGTTTTCATGTTGAGGACCGTTTTGCAGGAGCACGTATGCATGACCACACTGTACAAAGAATAAATACTGGCTCAATCACGATGTTGAATTATTTGAACCCCTTTTGACTAGTGTTTTTGGTCTAAAGTGTAAGTTTACAGAATTTAATTATTAAAGAGTTTTCCAACCTCTTGCCCACCTCCTCATTATTCCCCCTTCCTAGCTTTCAATACTTTACACTAACCGGTACCACTGCCATAGCTACTTCATTCTGGTGACGTCATCTTGAAGTACGGCTTAGTGAAGATATCTTCAAACTCCATAGGTGGTCAATTGCCCCACCCTTTCACATATCCGATTGATCGAGCTATACTATCGTCAATTTTTTGCTACCACATTTGAGCTAAACAAGGATTTAAACGTCCTAAAATAATTCGTTAGATATGCAAATAAGCTTATCACTCGTTTGTCATATCCACGAAACTTGTCTCATTACACATCAATCGACTCGTATTTTAAATTGCGGAAGTCACATCAAATTTCATACACTGCTTCTTGTAACATATTGCATGTCAGCCAAAACAATTATTTAAGCAAAGATGTCTCAATAGTGCAAGCTGCACCTACAACTTGTCTCTCGGTTCTACATGATCACCGAATTTTCGGCTCAGATAGTTTTCAAGTTATCAGCTCCATAAATTTGTCTGCCGACGGAAAGGAAATGGGGACGGACGTAAGGACAGAGTGACACAAAGTGATGACATTGGCTCTCAGTAATGCCTGCGGCACACTGCGGCTGAGAAAATTATTTAGCTTCATTCTGGTTGACCCAAGAATATACATGTAATTAAATCTGTGATGTTTTATGAAAGTGGCGTATATCAATTGACTTTTGCGGTATATTCATATGTAAACACACTGAAAGTAACATGGATTTTTTTATAATTACTGTCGGATTTATGTGAAGCATGCTGTCATGGTACATTAGCGTTCACTTTCCGTTGCTGTAGAGACAAATCTATGTAGAATTCTGACTTTAAGCCCGTCTACTTTCAACAGAAACGAAAGTTCTGGGTTTGTCAGAGCTCTAATGTAAAAATGACGCTGCCTTTATCCACTGCGACTCGCTATGATGACTCTCAAACAAATTATGAACATATAAATATCGTGATCTAAGACTACACTATGGCTTGTTGTTAGATTCGCTTCATACAAATACCGTGACCAGCCAGGCCTTTAGGTCGTCACAATTATCTTGCCGGGGAAAGAAAGATAAATCTGCAGCACTGTTGAAATATGTTGGCGGTCAAATTGCTATTCCAATAGCTTTTATAAGAATCTTCTCTGTGCAGAGGTGCTTGAACACATGCTAATTACCGTGCCACTATCATGTCGGTGTCATGCTAATAGGTTAAATTTGTCAACCACTGCAAACTCGTTGAGGTTTATATGCCGTCATGGTCTTCTGCTGCAGAGTTTGTCCTAGGTTTCGTAAAATATTCATAAAGCAGCTGCATTTTATTCTTCAGCGAGGCACCGTGTCCTAGTGTGAGGGTAACGGACTCACTATCAGAGGGTGGTGAGTTGGAGACCAGGTCCAAGATCCGATAGGTCCAGAGTAACGGACTCACTGCCGAAGGATGGTGAGTTCGAGACTCCAGAACGGCGTTGTGCCCTTGAGTAAGTCACTTTACTCGTCAGTGCTCCATTGAGGGTTAGTGGGTTATGCATACCTCATCCTGTAATTTGGCTAACGCCTGAACAGTTTTGTTGGATGATGGACTGAAAGTCCGACATGCGTTTGATTTTGTGTTCCTATCCACTGCAAGTTGACTGATCTTTGGTCATTAATGCAATGCCTACTCACTTGCCAATCGTTAACTTTCAATAAATTCTGGTAGCGGTCTGAAATATTTTTGAGTGTGTGTAATCTCCCTAAAAACGTGAACTTGCTCAATGCCTTGAACTTTAAGTGTGCTGGTTTTTTTTGTTTTTTTCCAGGAAGTACAATGTATTTTTAACAATTAGCCGACTGTTTCCCGTCTTGTGCGAGAGTTCACCGTGATTCTGCGTGGCTCTAGAGTTTATCACTCTTGACAAAAGACAAACTAGTCATCTAAAGAGATGTGGATTTTTCAAAAGGTTTTACTTCTGAATCAATAAAGTAAATGACAACCACCTTTCTCACATGCAACCGACTTATACATGGAGTACAATTGCCCAGCGAAAAATATTTATTTTCCTTTGCGTAATGTTGATATTGTAGGGGCAGTCGACAAAACTGTTCACAAAAGAACAGCGTTCGCAAGTAATTTCTTTTTTAGATGGGCAGGCAATTTTAATAATTCGTTTGCTAGTGGACACAACACATGGCTGACAGGGAGGAGGAAAGCTTGCGGCAAGTAGAGGGCAGGTGGGGGCATTTACAGGGAAATGTGCAAGCTGATAGGTTTCCTGGTCCGGAGCTGGAAAAGAGGGAAAGCTAAGCTGAGCGAGATGGAAACTTTAATAACGTAGAGGTAGGATAGATACTTAAAGTATTTAATATTGTTCAAAGTACATTAGAATGGTATAGTTTAATTGCAGGCTGAGAGCATTTCTTCTAGCAGTATCGCGAAATCAGCCATTTTACTGCCATGTTATCTCCGCAATGACTTATGTGTGAGATTGCTCAACCCTCTGGTAGCTTTATTTGATGACATAAGTGAAATATCGATCATGTCGATGGGTCCATCCGATCTGTCACGACTGTCTCACTATTGAAGAGGACTCTTGTTTAAAGTTAAATATTGGAAATGGTCTTCCTCAGGATCCGTCACGTTGCAACCCTCTATACTGCTGGTCTGTTAGTGTACGTTGGCACTATGAATAACTGCACTTCACATTCTTCCAAGAAAAAAGTGCAAACAGTATGTTAAAAGAAATAGTTGTATAAATAGTGGCAAACACTGCTATAACAGGCTGACTATCCGGGCAATGTGTGAATGAAGAATGTTTCGACAAGCAATGCATGATTATTGTTTAAGAATGCTCGGCAAACGCTGACCAAATTTACTGTGTCCCAGTTTAGCTATAGGGCTGCCATCCGGAGGAAAACAAACAGTAGTTGTGCCATCTGTTCGTCAGGTACACCGAGGAGTAAATCAACAAGAGAACAAGGTGAAAAGGAACTCTGTCTGTCTGCACAATCTAACCCAATTACACCGCAGTCTAGTATACACGTTTTGTATGTGTTTTCCATCGAAAGTTACCTGCGTCCAATCAGCATCATTTACGTTTCGTCTAAACAAAAAAGCAGTTCTCTTCACGCTTCTGCTCAGAGAGTCAATCTTTTGCCTACGTTCTGATTTTATACTGCTAGTTATATGTTAGTGATCGGGAGCAATAACTCAATCGAGGAGATTATACGGTGGGCAATCAACTGATAAGGACTGTTTTCTTTGATATAGAGTTTACACACTGGCACCTTAAGGCTGTGTTTTGAAAATCTTTCATACATACAGGGTCACTCATTGACTGTGATACATAATATTTATTTTGTCGGTAATTATTAAACACGCCAATGCCGCGTTCGCTGTACCCAGTGAAGTGATATCCACATCACCCAACGACACGTTGGTGACCTCACGGGGTCAATCCGGGTGCATGACTGTCGCTCATCTCCAGTGAGGCTTGCAGAGGGTGTGATTTCGTCCAAATCGCTGCATTGAACAGAGTGGAAGTGTGAGTCTACATGCAAAGTTAAGGAACCAGGTGCATGTACTGTGGTGCGTACAGTGCTGCTAGCGGGTTGTTATTTTTTATCATACATCACATTGACAGAGATGAATTACGCGTTACGGCTTCCAAAATGGCGCCAGACTCCTCTGACTAACTTCCATGGACTACATTCCCGTTTGACTCTCTTTCAATTTCTTCTCACGGCGTACAAATACTACATCTCTATGATGAACACTGTTTTAATGTGTCCTCAGGGACTATAACTATCGGCCCTGTAAATAGTTTGCGCTTTTTTCACTAAAATAGCCATTACATGTGATAAGGACACAAAAACTGCACTTTTGTCTCAGGGTCAATTGTTTGTTATCATCAATTTAAACGAAATGTAAAGATCCAGAATGCGGTGACCTTGTCCTACTTACATCAGTGCAATATTTCTACATTATGCTCATTCCATTGAGGCATCTTGGACAGTAACAAAGTCATCTGATAAAATGGTCAAAGTGAATGACCCTCAAAGGTCAAGCTGCACCAAGCATGGCGATTAAAGGTCAAGCATGGCGTACAACAGTACATAAAGGGGCGCATGCATGGGTGGGCGGCAACTTCTTATCGTGACTCTGTCAAAGTCTATTTACATCCAAATGAAGCCACCCCAAATATTGATGACCTCTTCTTCAAAAGATGACAAAACTGTCTGGCTGCGCCATTATTAGAGAAAATTTGTTGGATTTGTCAACGTATTGACCGCTGACAATAATCGATGAACATTCCCTCGGCGATCTGACTATTTTTGCGGAAGACTTGTTATCATTGCAGGTATAGACAACAACATGCCATATGGAATATTATGAGGTTATTACGAAAATACCGCAAAGGATGCGCGAGGATAATGTCGCAGCGTATCGCCCAAAGCGAAGCGGAGGGCGATGCGTGGCGCCAATGTCCGAGTGCAACGTTAACCTTTGCGGTATTTTCGTAATAACCTTATTATTATACATCTGATATTCGTGACTGGGGCATCAAATCGTCAGAGTAATGACCCTTTTCGTGCAATGTCAACAATTTTCTTCCGATTTATAGCGCAAGTGTGGAACGCTATCTCGGACGCGCTTCTGAAAATTCTGGATAGTGTGCGTGCACTACACACGTTACGGGCGAGACATGTTCTGGCACTCGTCCAATGAGCCACTTGAAACCGTTCAACAGTGAACGCGCAGACACAGCCGCAGGGGATGGGTCGCCTTGAAACCGTACGTGTTACGGAACGGGCATTCCGTACGGCTGTTTAGCGCACGCAAATTCTATTTTTCTCGATGGTAGATGTATAATAATATACATTATTCTTGTCAGCTCCGCCCATCGTTTACTATAACATTTATTTAACACGTCAGAAGTCACATGTACCTCTCAGTGGCGAGTTAGAGACTACAGAGATGACAGGGGGTGGAGGGAGGACGGTGTTTTTTGGGAGATTGGTCGCAATTTTCCGGACAAGCATTTTAGAAGGGTCATGAAATTTCACGCATGCCTTAGGGAGGGTCAACATTTTTTTGCGCAACTATTAGAAGCTACGTAGTGTGCTTCGACAATAGATATCAAACCATAATGTACATGGGAGTCTATTGGGCAACTCTTAACAATTTTCACCTACAAAACAAGCTATATCAGTACTTTTATATATGTTTTTATAATATATGTAAATGTACTTTCCTTGAAGTGGGAGGTAAAAATGTGCATGTGAGCACAAGAAATTCGATTTTTGGATTACATCGAAAATGTGGATTAAATATACATGGGAGTCTATGAGAAAACTATGAATGATTTTTTCAACAGTTACTACAAAACTAGCAATATCTATGCATATATAGATGTTACATAATTGGCATGAATGTACTTGATTACAATAAGTGCATTATGTGTACAAAAAATTCGACTTTGGAATTTCATTGATACAAATTTCACTATTGGAAAACTGCGAATATATTTTACAATACTAAACAAACTAAATCTGTGTTCCTATAAGTGTTCACAATTGATGCAAATGTAGTTGATTACAATAGAGTGTTTGAAAGTGTAGATGTGAACAACAATTGTGATATTGTAATTTCACCTAGAAATATTGATTCGCTTTTCATATTACTCTTTGGGAAAGGCCGAACAAAAAAACATTGTGCTGTTCCGATAACCCGACCTACCCTATTTTTACCTTTTGATCATAAACTTTTTAGAGCTACGTAAACACGAAAGTAAAAAAAGAAAAATCCGTAAAAATCAAGCGTTCGTTACTTGGCATTTGATTTTTGCTTAAACGAGGATGTCTTTATGTTTTTTCCTTTTCGGAATGTATGATACATTTTTGTGGAAATGTTGTGGCAAGTGTTTGACCGCCCTGGACCCCTGAAAAATGAATATTAAAAAACACATTTCGGAAAAAAATTCCTGTTGACCTACCTACTCTATTTTTGAAAACCATGTTGTCGAAACAGTGCAATTTATTTTTATTTTTTATTTTTTTGGCCTGACTATTAAACGTTTGCCTCGACAAAACTTGCGGAGCTGCCTTAACCATAGACTTCACTGTTTTAAAGGAAGGGGTCGCCCCGTCTGCGGCTGTGCGTAGGGAACTCATACGATGGGTATATTGCAATGTACAACATATCCGGGCATATCCCAAGAATCCTTGTGCTGTAAACAAAGTTTAATTGGCATAGTCTTGCAGTGATTGGAAAGCAGTAAAACTGGTGAACTATGAACATGCATAAAATGCTGAATTTCCTTCACATTTGCTTGCAATCCATCGCCAATTTGCGGGAAGAGACTGTTTATCAACACGAAAGTCGCGTACCGCAGACTGGACGACCCCCTCCCTTTAAGTAATATTGCCTTGAGAGCTACTCAAAAACAATGTTGACAAACGACCGAGGCAGAGCTCTAAGGTGAACATAAGTAGTGTTTCTTGAGAATACCGCTGTACGCCACCACGAGGTTCAGTGGTTTGGGATATGACTTTCGAAAACAAACTAAAGGACATAGCTTGATTTTGCAAGAGCTTGAATCTTGAAGAAACATTCCGCGGCCAGTTTGAGGAATGAAAAATAAAGAATGTGGACATCATATTGTCATTATGTTGAAAAAGGAGTTGCCTTGAGTGATTTCTTTGCTGCAAGTGACCCCCAAGGAAAACCAGAAAAAAGTAAAAAACTACCTAATTGTTAATCTCAAAATACCCAACTCTCACTTGACTTGCTCATTCTCGTGACGATCCCCCTAACCAAAAAGCACCACCCCTCCCTCGCCCTAGCAACAACAAGCGGCACAAAACAAAAGAAGAAAAACAACACGGTTGGAACTAATTTTGGATAATTGGATGGTGAAGTAATGTATATTGAAGCTGCAAATGTAGGCCCATCTGCTTTCCTTTTTTGCTCACGTGTTGACACACGTGGGCATATGTCGCAGCGATGTCTGTCTGTCTGTGTGTTTGTGTGTGTGTATGTCTGTCTGTCTGTCTGTCTGTGTACTCAATATCTCAAAAATGGCTCATCAGATCAGATTCAAATCTGGTACATAGATTTAGTTTGCAAATGGCAAGAACTGATTAGTTTTTGGTGGGTGTGGCTTGCTTACTTTTTTGCTCATTTGCATAATTAATGATTTTAGAAAAAACTGATATATATTGACAACGACCGCACACAATTTGATGAAATTCGCCACAAATGTTGATCACACCAAGATATATCAGCTTTGAAAGATATTAAGGGGTGACGTGAAAGATAATTACTAATTTGCATGTTTAATGAAATTTCCTAATTAGGATTATATATCTAAATTTACTCGATCAAAATTGACAAAACTTGGTATGCATATTGAAGATACTATGATTTAACCTTATTGAAAGTCATTAAGCATTTTTACTACATCCAAATCCCAATTTGCATATTTAATGAATTTTTGAAATTAAGGATATATATTTGAAGTTACATGACCAAAATTGATGAAACTTGCTATGTGCATTGAAGATACTATGATAGAACATTGTTAAATGTAATTCAGCATTTTTACATCAGCCAATTCCTAATTTGCATATTTTATGAACTTTCCTAATTAGGGGTATTTATCTGATTTGACGAGACCAAAGTTGATGAAACTGGCTATGTACATTAAAGATACTATGATAGAACATTATTGAAAGTCACTAAGCATTTAAACTATAGCCAATTCCTTATTTGCATATTTAATGAACTTTCATAATCGGGGATATTTATCTGTATTGACTAAACCAAAGTTGACAAAACTTGCTATGTACATTAAAGATGCCACGATACGACATTATTGAAAGTCATTAAGCATTTTTACTTCATCCAGCTCCTAATTTGCATATTTAATGAATTTTTGAAATTAGGGATATATACCGGGGTATTTGGATTTACATAACCAAAATTGATGAAACTTGCTATGTACATTAAAGATACTATTATGTAGGCTAACATTATTGAAAAGCAATAAGCATTTTTGCTTCAGCCAATTCCTAATGTGTGTATTTAATTAACTTTCCTAATTAGGGATATATACTTGGATTTATTTGATCAAAGTTGGCATAACATGCTATGTACATTGATGATTATACCTGGTTATACCAATATTGGAATCATTTCGCACTTAAGTTTTCATGTCAGCTAATTTATGGTTTGCATATCTAATGAGCTTTCAAAGTTTGGAATATATAGTTTGAAGGACTTCACCAAAGGCAATTAATTACACTTGCTATATAAAGTGGTGATACAATGATAGCAGTCAAAGAAATCAATTATTTTTATTTCAGCTAATTACATATTTGAATACTTAATGACCTATAGAGTTAATCTGTGGTTAATATTGTTTATTATGTTCACAGGTTATCGTAACGTTGCTTGGATAGTCGTTCGAGGCGGGCGGCCAGAGGTCGCCGTTTACATGCCGTTTACCTGCGGCCGCCCGCCTCGAACGACTATCCAAGCAACGTTACGATAACCTGTGATTATGTTGATCATAATTATTTCAATGAAGTTGCAAACATGTTGCAAAGGTTCAAATTTACACGTAACTACAATATATAATGAAACACGTGAGCATTTACAGTTCATATCTGGTTAAGTTATATACTTGCTTTGATGAGTAATTTGTAATAGTACATGCAAAACTCAGCTATAGGCCGCCTAACATTTTTGGAAAATCTGAAAAGTTTGAATCCAATTATCCCAAATTAGTTTCAATCGTGTTAAACGTACAAAATAGGCATTAAGTTCGCTCGTACACGGATATCTAGAGGCCCATCGCTTAATAAGACTAGCAATACCCTAATACTAAATCCGCTTCCTTATCTTCAAGAACATGTCGTCATCGATCTCCCTGGAAGGCAAAGTTGCCTTGGTGACAGGGTCAAGTAACAGAGATGGCATTGGCTTTGCGATCGCTGAGAGTCTTGCGAAGAGAGGGTGTTCCTTGGTCTTGACAGGAAGTCGTAAGCCAGAGAAGGCCGAGGATGTGAAAACTACTTTGAAAAGGTGAGGAACTATAGGTGTACCACGAGTGATATGTCTATAAATACTGCAGCAAATTTGATGAAACTTGGTATAGATCTTTAGCAAATGGTCTCATAATACTGTACAAAGATGCATAGCAGTGTCATGCAAATTAAAAGCGAATTTGCATATTTAATGAACTTTCCTTATTAGTGGCCTATGTTCAGAAATACAGCATCAAATTTTATAAAACTTGGTACTAACAGATGTTGATCTTCCAGAAGTGTTATGGCATGCAAAGATATGTAGTAGTACCACTTCAATTATTGCTGATTTGCATATTTAATGAATTTTCGTTAATAGGCTGATATGTCAAGTAATGGGGCTGTACGCTAGACACGAAGATGTCACAGTTCCATTATTATTAATAATGTAAAAATAAAAACGATTGTCCTGATGTTTAAAAAAAGACTGAGTAACGCAAGCCATACTGGAATGGCTAAATTGGTCGTTAACAAAGTATCAAAGGTTAGGGGACACGACCACAAACTGCAGCAATAAATACGGGAAGTGAAGGCCAAAAAGACTAAATTTGTACGTCTGTCTATCAGCGTCAGCAAATGTCGTGTCCGCCATGCTATGTTCCATTTTAGACCTACACTTGCTGTATTCGCAATTGACGATCCTCGTTCATTACTTGTTTATCCGTTTCCAGCAAATGGAATGTTCCAGTCGACTATATTGCCGCTGACCTGACTGACATGAATGATATTGATAGGCTCTACACCGTGATTAAAAAGATACACACACAGGGAGTTGATATACTTGTGAACAATGCTGGTAAGTCAGACTGGTGCGTATGTTAATACGACTAGTTTTCAATCGGGTTCGAACCCACGACATACGGCATCAGTCGCCTAGCGGAGAGGCCACAGAGAGAACCGCTCGGCTAAATCTCTAAATAGTCTTTGATCTTGAACTGTTTGCACTGACAAAACACCATCATTATTCGGCTTTCTGCCCATATGCAAGCACAACGATGGTTTTATTATAGAAATAACAGACTCGATCCGCGCTTACCATTAACGTTTATTTATGGGCAAGGGCGAGAGGAAAGCCAATAATGAACGGGCGAGGCTTGCCGAGCCCGTTAATTTTGGCTTTCCTCTCGCCCGCGCCCATAAATAAACGTTAATGGTCAGCGCGGAGTCTGTTATTTCCATTATATTTTCAACGAACCCCAAAACACCGTCACAATTTACGTAAATTTCAGTGCGAACGACAACGCGGCCCCAGAACTTGTAAGTGAGTAGTGCACGCTACAAACATTTTGCAAATCCGTAGATATTTTTTTTTAAAGTGTCTAAACTTGGCCCACAAATGCTCCATTTTATTTTGTGATTGATTATGATCTTTGTACAAATCACAATTTTCGTTTTAGCTGTAAAGTTACTATGTTTACGATATTATTCATATTCAAGGGCATGTAAACAAACAATACTGTGTATTTGTGGGCAGTCAGGTTGTTCAGGTCGACCAATTAAAGTGCGATGGACAGGGCATGGTAATATATATAATAATTGATTCTAAAGTGCCCTTAATAATAAGCTTGCAATATCTGCATTCTCAACGATCGTGGTTGGTGCACTAGGAATCGAAATGACAAACTCTCAAGTATGACAAACTAATTATAATTGGATGTTTACTGTCCTAAAACGACTAGCACGGACACAGCAAAAACGTGTTACAATACGAAGTCCTAGAAAGCTGTGTTCGTTTAATTTCACCACAAACACAACTCATGTCATATTGTAATGCTATGATCGGTCACAGTTGTAGCCTGTAAAATCTTTTTTTCTTGAGTATGGTGGCTGTGCATGTGTAATTGAATTAGACGAATACGTCACACAGAAGTTCGACAACCTTTGACCGTTCGCCGTCCATTTTAAGCTCACGCGTTCACAAACGTGAGCTAATGTCATAGCGATGTCTGTCTGTCTGTCCGTGTGTGTGTGAGTGTGTGTGTGTGTGTGTCTGTCTGTCTGTCTGTCTGTCTGTCTGTTTACACGATAACTGAAAAACCCCTGAACCGATTCAAGTCAGATTTAGCAGACAGGCACCATATGCAACTTGCAAGAACTTTTTAGATTTTGGTTAGTGTGGCTTGCATATAATGGAGTTATGCAATATTTTTTTCATATAATCGTTTTCCTATGGAGACAGTAATGACAGTGTCGACATATATCAAGAAATACTAGAAAAAACTTTCATGAAACTTTTCACAAATGACAATATAATCTCAGAACATTATGATGATACTGTGAGTGTCATGTCAATTATCTCTTCATTTCAATATTTAATGAACTTTTGTAATTAGTGAAATAACTCTGAAATTCCTGCACCAAATTTCATGATAATTGCAACAAATGTTGATATAATATATATCTAACTATACTGAGAAGCATTGGGCAGAGTCAAGTAAAAAATAGCTCATTTGCATATTTTATGAAGTTTTGTAATTAGTCATATAATTCCGAAATAACTGCACCAAATTTGATGAAATCTGCTGCAGAGACTGATCCGACAGATATATAACTGCAGTGTAAAGCGTTTAGTAGTGTGAAGTTAATTCAGGGTTCCTTGCATATTTAATGAACTTTGTAAGTTGAACTCTGAAATTACGGCACCAAATGTGGTGAAACCTGCTCCAGATATTAATCTGATAAATATCTAAATGTACCGAAAAGCATCGGGCAGTGTCAAGTTAATAAACAGATCATTTGCATATTAAACAAAGTTTTGTAAATAGTGATTTAATTCTGAGAGTACAGTGTGAAAGTTGATGAAACCTGCTGCAGATACTGATCCTACAGATATCTGACTGTGTTGTAAAGTATTTAGTAGTGTGAAGTTAATTGAGAGTTCATTTACATATTTCATGAACTTTGTAATAGGGTATATAACTCTAAAATTATGGCACCAAATTTAGTGAAACCTGCTACAGATATTGATCTGATAAACATCTAATTGTGCTATGAAACATTGTGCGGTGTCAAGTTAATAAACAGTTCATTTGCATATTTAACAAGTTTTGTAATAAACAGTTCATTTGCATATTTAACAAGTTTTGTAATTAGTGATTTACTTCTGACACTACAGTGCGAAAGTTAATGAAATCTGCTACATATAATGATATAACAGATATCTGATTGTTGTTCTGTGAAGCGTACTACGATTAATGAACCTGTTGTAAACACTTGAGCAGATTCCGTTCATATCTGGTCTTGTTTTACTTTGACGAGTTGAAAGATAAGTCATGAGGTCGGAGTTCATCCGAATGTTTACAAATATAATATTTCAGTAGGACAGCTCGACGGTTCCCACCCTTAACACTTAGCACATTTTTAATAATCTCTAAGTGGTCTGTACTACGTGATCACCTTCTATATAACATGTCATAAGAGTAATATTTTGACGGTCAGAACTCCTCTGTCTAAGCTATCCTATTTTACAATCAAGATTAATAACAAGCGGTCAGCATGCACAAGTTTGGGATTAGTGAAACAATTTACCCCAAATTACCTATGCTTGAAATTCATTAAAGAAGAATGAGCCTCGGGGAAAATTATTCGGACTTCCTAACCTTTACAATTCTTTTCTGATATACTACTTGTGGGGTTTCATTTTAAAGCTCTTGGTTTAAGAAACCTTCTACCGTCCTAGTTTTACGAAATTCGAAAATTACATTTTTTTCACACGTGTTCACACACGTGAGCATATGTCGCAGCGATATTTGTCTGTCTGTCTGTCTGTCTGTCTGTCTGTCTGTCTGTCTGTCTGTCTGTCTGTCTGTCCGTCTGTCTGTCTGTTGGTCCGATATCTCAAAAACGGCTGATCATATCAGAATCAAATCTGGTACATAGATTCAATTAGCAAATGGAAAGAACTGATTAATTTTTTGTGGGTATGGCTTGCATACTTTTTGCTCATTTGCATAACTAATGATTTTCGAAAAAAAAAAACCGGATATACATTAACCAGATATGAACTGAATTGCCTCGCGTGCACATTTTGTAAAGTACTTCTTGGGGTATTGGCTTTTATGACATTACATTGTTTTTATTCCCGAAAT
>LD364450.1:18082-37729 GCA_001465055.1 Ptychodera flava | reverse complement strand
ACAGACAGACAGACAGACACACAGACACACAGACACACAGACGGACAGACAGACAGACATCGCTGCGACATAACCTCGCTGCGCGCATGCGCACGCGAGGTAAAAACGACAGCAAACAATTCGATGACATTTGCTGCAAATGTTGATCACATCAAGATATTTCAGCGGTGGGAACCATTAAGAGGTGACATGAAAGATAGTTTCTAATTTCCATATTTAATGAACTTTGCTCATTAGGGATATATGTTTGAATTGACTGACCAAGTTGATGAAACTTGCTATATACATTAAAGATACTATGATACAACATTATTGAAAGTCATTGAGCATTTTTTCTTCAGCCAATTCCTAATTTTGCATTTTCAATTACCTTTTCTAATGACGGATGTATACTGGGATTTACTTGATCAAAGTTGGCAAAACATGCTACATACATTGATGATAATACCAGGTTAAAACAATATCGAAAGTCATTTTACATTTTCATGTCAGCTAATTTAATGAGCATATTGCATATCTAATGAGCTTTCACAGTTCGGCATATATGGCTTGAAGGATTTGGCCAAAGGTAATTACACTTGCTATATAAAGTGGTGATACAATGACATCAGTCAAAGAGCTGTAATATTTTTATTTCATCTAATTACATATTTGTATACTTCGTGACCTTTTAGAATTAATCGGCGATGAATATTGTGCATTATGTTGATCATAACACTTTCAATGAAGTTGCAAACATGTGGCAAAGGTTCAAATGTACACATAACTGCAATATATAATGAAACACGTGAGCATTTTCAGTTCATATCTGGTCTTTATAGAGTTAATACAGGGGAAGCGGCAATTTTGAATTTCAAATATCGGTAAATTTTGGGTGATTTTTTTCTCCAGTGTCAAAATTTGCACGGTGACCCCCGGATTTTTATCGTTGATTTAGAAGAGTTTTAGAAAAGTGAAAGTCTTTTACTTTCGAGGCGCATACTACCTTAAAGTGTCAGTTACTGGGGAACTAAGCATTCGAGTGCACACAAAAAAACAAGACAGTGAAAACTTCGTATTCTTCGAAATTAACCAATGCAAGCAGCAAACCAGAAATGTCTTGTAAATATTGTCTCTGGGTTTCCGATTACCTGTCCCCAAGCCTACAATATTGAAAATGGCTGCAAAGGTTGGGCCTTTAATTTTGATACAGTTTCCGTTATCTGTAAACAATTCCAGTGGGACGTTTCATGTTACTTTACATATCTTATTCTGTTGCACGCTTGTCAGACATTCATCTGCTTATGTCACCCATCGAAACCATGCCTCCCGATATTTGGGAAAGAACACTTCGAATCAACATAACAGCACCGTTTCGTCTGATCCAACTACACCTGCCGGACATGAAAGCAAAGGGTAAGTCTGCATGCAGAAAACTCACACATAGATCGGCCAACTTAAAGGGAACCTGTCGTCGGAAATGTGCGAGTTTCTTGCTTACAAAAAATGCATTTCGTGCACGATATCTAAATGTACCTCATCCTCATAGCCGCAACATTTAAATTATACGATGTAGATTATGACAGATATGTTTTAACTTTCGTCAATCACCATCGTACCTTGGATACAATGTTCACATTGATCGTATGGGTCCCATACGACCTTTGAGCGCTGTTCTGACGACTGTGTCCCTTTAAAAGATGTTCTGATGTCAAATTTAGCTTTCGCTGCAGATAAATAAAAATCTTTGGGCATTTAATTTTTGGGTGTCTTGATAGTTCTTTAAGCTATCCCACTTTTTGATGGAGATCAAAGCACGATGTCACAGTCATGATATTAGACCATTTACTAAATATTTCGACAACATCAAGATTAGACCTATTAAGTTTCTGCACAATATCCTATGACAGCGGTAACGATACATTAACTGTTGGACTTGTGTGAGATACCTGATTGTGTCACCAGTGAGACTAGAAATGTCATACCATACATAACACATTACATTATATAGGATTTGGTAGAATCATAAACGTCAGTGCAATCAACGGCCTTAGAGGATTTCAAGGAATAGGAGCGGCTACGTCAGCGAAACATGGTCTCAATGGTCTGACAAAGGTAGGTTAGGTGTGCGGATAGTTATCTATATAGATACAGAAGGTATACACGTTTGTATGCACGCATGTATGTATGTACGAATGTGTGTATGTACGTGTGTGTATTTATGTTTGTACTTTTGTATGCATGTGGGATTGATAGATGGATGGGTGATGTGTGTATCTACGTGTGTGTGTGTGTGTGTTTGTGTGTGTGTGTTTGCAAGCACGCATAGTTGCACTTGGTGTAAAATTTGAAACCTTTTTCAGATGTTGAGAAGACCTTTGACAGTTTGAAATTGATTTCCAGAACAGAGGCCAATGGCTTTTGGTGCCATCGTTTTCATTCTTTCTGAAAAGATGGACGTCAATTTCTTCTCCTTTTTCCTCTTCTTCTTCTTCTTCTTCTTCTTCTTCTTCTTCTTCTTCTTCTTCTTCTTCTTCTTCTTCTTCTCATTATTATTATTATTATTATTATTATTATTATTATTATTATTATTATTATTATTATTTTGTGCGGAGGAAAAAACATTTTCTCGTATTAAATGTAGCGTTAATGCTTTGTATGTGTGGATTACATCAAGTAATTTACACTGCCAATCACAATGTTAGGGTTTAAGACGAGCAAAATGTAATAACAATGTCGGAGATGGTTAGGTTTTTCAAATCAGTGGGTCTGAAAAGTCACACAAGCGAATATAGACTGGTAGCTCGAGGGCGTACTTCCTTTCATACCTTCCTATCCTAAGACTTTGTAAGATGAACTACGAAAGAGAGGAGGGACACCGTCTAGCGATCACCGACGTATCAGTCTCCAAGTTAAGGTAGTTCGAATCAAACGGCAGAATTTCATTA
This sequence comes from Ptychodera flava, assembly GCA_001465055.1. Taxonomy (NCBI): domain Eukaryota; kingdom Metazoa; phylum Hemichordata; class Enteropneusta; family Ptychoderidae; genus Ptychodera; species Ptychodera flava. The sequence continues at coordinate 34,802 of LD364450.1, read as the reverse complement.
TTGCAGGTTGTCGCCCTTGAAAGTCTTGGTTCTGGAGTGACGTGTAATAGTATCTGCCCAAGTATGGTTGACACGGGAGGTAAGTTAATAAAGGACTTGAGTGCAATCATTTTAAAAGATGACTTTGTTATCCTGAAATAAATCAGTTCATCATGATAAATATCAATTGCCTGGGGAATTTAAAATTTGTTAAAAGGCAGTGCTGAGAAGCTTGCGGTTTCTTATAAGGAAGCAGAGGTAAGTATGGGCGTCAAATAAAGCTTGCTTCAGTCTCCAGGCGCCAGGGATTAGCGATTCACAGGCCTGGGGATATAGCATTGATGCGTCCCAACAAAATCTGATGTCGACGTCCGTTCCGTGCAGCTCCGCAAATACATCAGATTTCATGTCTGGGTTGTGGCAAATAATTGAATTGTTATTAGTTCGTTTAAATAGATCTTGTAAAAATCACAGAGCGAGATTCTTTCAAGCGCTTTACAGGCCGATGGTTTGAAGATATTTACTCGAAAAGCAAGTGTCCAATTTTCATCTCCCGTATAGTCTTCAATGTTTCGTACATTCATACAAAATCAGTAAAGTTAGTGAATGGGGCGATTTAGTTGCAGCGTTGGTTGTGTGTGTGTGTATGTGTGTGTGTGTGTGTGTGTGTGTGTGTGTGTGTGTGTGGTGGAGGGGGTTACAACTACTGTAAGAAAATTCACAAACTTGGGCAAATCATAATCGCAAAGTAATTGCTCTGATCGTTTAAACGGCGGCTCTGTATAACTTGTCACATAGACTTCATCTGCAAGTTCGGTTATTAAAATCCAGCGTATCACCTATTTTATGCGATGATATTTTCTGAACTATAAGCTTAAGTCCCCAATGCGAGATGAATATGCCATATATGAAATCGATTTCTTCCCACTTTGCATCTTTCAGAAGCAAATTCTACTGCAATACAACCCTAGTGGTGAATTCGTGAAGGTCCAACAAGTAAGTTTTTTAGAACTGTTACAGCAAGACACTTTCGTAGACCCTTACTTCTAATTCTCTCTGTGCTCATGATAGTGAAAGTGAAATTCCCGATTTTCACAAACTTAAGAACTTTATAACTTTATAACTTTATAACTCCTTTAGCTTAAGAATGAGCCCCCACGTGTGTGCGGATTGGCCAAAAGAATATTCTAGAAGTTTGAGAGTCCGAATATCTGTCCCGGACGGGCATCTATCTTAATTTCGTCCACAATATCCAGATGCACCTCATCATCATAGCTGAAACATTTAAATTATACTATGTAGATTATAACAGATATGTTTTAACTTACATCAATCCCCATCGTACCTTGGATACAATGTTTACATTGATCGTATTGGTCCCATACGACCTTTTAGCGCAGTTCCGACGACTGTATCCCTTAATTACGGACGGCGTGTTCAAATTGCCAGTTGCTTTATGCGTCAAAGTCATAAAATGTCGAAGATGTAGTTTTCGTTTTGGTTTATCATATGAGCAAAGTCAACAATTCAAGTATATCGAAGCGCTTGAGTCTTTTCAGCAAATCATAATCAATATTTTATCTTAATTTAGATAATAAGATTTTTATATCGTATTCTATTTCTATCAAGGTCGGTGAACTTGTTGCCTTCCTCTGTTCACCAGCGGCGGACCAGATGACTGGTACATTACTTCCCATTGACGCTGGACTGTGTGCCAAGTGAACACTCAGTCGAGAATGCAGACAATTTTTGTGGGAAAATTTATACCAAGAAGCAAAAGGACTGAATCTTGTTCTCTTTCTTTTGCGAGTTCTAAGTTTTACTTTAGAAAGCACCAACCAATGATAGATAATGAATGTCATTTAAGGAGAAAGATAATTCAGCTCAGTGTCCTAAGCCTCCGAACTAGCAAACCGGTGATTGTCTAAGTTTCAATCGACATCGACAAAATATGAAATTCCTTGGCTTTGTTTCCATATTTAGTTTTTCTTCTTCTCCTTTCTCTTCTTCATCTTAAATCCCTTGTCACTCCTATGGAAGCTACTTTTATTTTGTGAAAGTCCACAAAATGGCATATTCTCAATTACCACAGAGCAATTCATGTTTCGTGTTTAAAATGATTCCACTTAATCTACTAAAATTTTAAAATAAATCGTGAACAGTCACGTGACCTTAGCCGGAAATATGTTTGTGGATCAAATTGCAATTCCCTTATGTTTTAAACAGGAACTTCCCCTATAAAAGCTGGATTGTCGTAAATCGAATGCAAATGTACAAAAGCCACGCTACTGATCGGACGTGCCATGTTTGGTCCCAGAATCCCATAATTTTGCCATGTTTCAGGCGTTCATTGTCAATGAATCTTGCAGATGATGTCTGTGAAGATATAGCGACTGGGAGAACGCATACGTTTGAAAACGTGTTCCCTGTACGACCATTTGACCCCTCTTTGCATATGTCATGAAAGTGCCCATTATGATTATTCAAATTTATCATACGGTCAAAGCGATGCTATGAGAATTCAAAACCCCGCCCAGTGTATGCAAATAAGTGCGGCATCAGTAACCCCCCATTGTGCACCCATGGTCCTGTAGCTTCCTGTTTAAGAATCTTATCTTTGCAAAAGTGCTCTGTAGATATGCTGTAATTACCGTGCCAGATCTTGTCGGTCTCATGCTAATAGGTGAATTTGTCAACCACCGCAAACTTGTGGTTTATATATACTACGTCACCATAGTCTTCTGCTGCAGAGCTTGTCCAAGGTTCTGTAAGACTTAGACTGGATTGCAGATATTCTAAAACAAATGCATTTTATTCTTCAAGTCCGACATGTGTTTTACTTTGTGTGTCTTTCCACTGCACGTTGACTTATCTTTGGTCATTAACTTTAAAACCTACACTGCTTACTTATCAATAGTTAACGTTCATGGAATTCTGGTAGAGGTTTTTGAGTGTGGGTGGTCTCCCTAAAAAGGTGAAACTCAAAGTGCTTAGTATCTTGAACTTTGAGTTTGTTGTTTTTCAGTTTTAGAAAGTACAATGTACTTTTAACATTAAGCAGACCATTTCCCGTCCTGTGCGAGAGTTTATCGTGATTCTCAGCGTTGCTCTAGAGTTTAGCTCTCGTCACAAAAGACAAACTATGTATCTAAAGAGATGCGGATTGAACAAAAGTCATTTACTACTTCTGAAAGTAAATGATACTCACCCTTTCTCACAAGCTTGATTGCAACTGACTTTTACATGAAATATCAAAGTCTTGCGAGATCTCTTTAGTTTCCTTGGCGGAATGTCGATATTGCAGGGGTAGCCAATAAAACTTGATAAAAAGAAGTGCGTTCGCTTGTAATTTCTTTTTCGGATGGACAGGCAATTTTGACAATTCTTTTGCTCAGTGGAAAGCTTAAAAAACACATGGCTGACAGGGAGGAGGAAAGCGTGCGGTAAGGAGAGGGCAAGTGGAGACATTTACAGGGAAGTGTGCAAGCAGATTTCCTAGTCAGGAGCTGGCAAAATGGGAAAGCTAATGAGCGAGCGGGAAACTCATAGAGGTAGTGCAAATACGAATAGTTTTTAATCTTGTTCAAAGTACATTAGAATGGTATAGCTTAATTGCAAAACATTTCTTCTTGCAGTATAGCGAAATCAGCCATTTTACCGCCATGTTGTCTCCACAATGACCTACACGTATGAGATTGCTCAACCCTCTGGTACCTTTATTCTTAAAAGAAAATATCGATCATGTCGATGGGTCCATCCGATCTGTCAGGACTGTCTCACTATTGAAGATGACTCTTGTTTAAAGCAAAATATTTGAAATGGTCTTGCTAAGGATCATTCACGTTGCACTGTATACTGCTGGTCTTTGAGCATACGTTGGCACTGTGAATAATCGAACTTCACATTCTTCCAAGTAAGAAGTGCAAACAGTATGGTGAAAAGAAATAATTTTAAATAGTGGCCAACACTGCCATCAGTTTGACTATTCGATCGATGTGTGAATGAAGAATGTTTTGACAAGCAATGTATGATTGTTTAATAGACAAACGCTGACCAAATTTACTGGGTCCCAATTTAGCTATAGGGGCACCAACCGGAGGAAACCAAAGAGTTTTCGTAAGGTAGTTGTGTCATTTGTTCTTCAGGTACGCCGAGGAGTCAATCACCTTTGACCACAGTGAAAAGGAGCTCTGTCTGTCTTCACAGTCTAACCAAATCACACTGCATTCTAGTATACACGCTTTGTATGTGTTTTCCATCAAAAGTCACCTGCGTCCCATCAGCATAATTTAAGTTTCGTCTAAATAAAACAGCAGTTGTTTTCTTCACGTTTCTGTTCAGAGTGTCCCTCTTTTACCTGGGTTCTGATTTTTTACTGCTAGCTATGTGTTGGTGATCGGAAGCAATTACTCAATCGAGGGGTTACACTGACTGTATTCTTTGATATACAACACAGAGATAGAGTTTAGTTATACGTTTACACACTGACACCTTAAGTCTGTATTTTGAAAATATTTCATACATAAAGGGTCACTCACTGACCGTGATACATGATATTTATTTTGTTCGAAATTAATACACCGATGCCGTGTTCGCTGCACCCTGTGAAATGACCTGTAAATCACCCTACAACATGCTGTTGACCTCACGGGGTCAATCCGGCTGCATTACAGCTCAAGTGAGGCTTGCAGATGCTGTGATTTCGTCCGATCCGCTGGATTGAACAGAGTGGAAGTGTGTCTACATGCAAAGTTAAGGAACCAGGTGCATGTACTGTGGTATGTACACTGCTGCTAGCGGTTTGATATTTTTGCGCTTCAAAATCCTCATACAAAACATTGATGTAAATGAATTACGGCTTCCAAAATGGCGGCATACTCCTCGGACCATATATAACACAACTTGCATTGACTACATTCCCGTATGATTCTCTTTCAATTTCCTCTCATGGCGTACAAGTACTACATGTATATGATGAACTTCACCTCTGTCAAACTCTACCAGAAACTCGCATTTTATTTCCTCTCTGCTGGCACCATTGACAGCAAGACTTCCAAAGGTGAGGTGTAAATAAGTCAGACAATTCTTGCAATCAGAAAATAATAACTATTTCCCTGAATATTTGTGTACCCTGAAACAAGGTCTTTTGACTACTTAGATTGACGTTTTCAAGTTTAAGAATAAGATTTTGCTACGCCACTGCTGACAACAATCGATGAACATTCTCTCGGCAATCTGACATTTGTTTGTGAAAGACTTGTTATCATTGCAGGTATAGACAACAACATGCTATATGGAATATTATACATTATTCTTGTCAGCTCCGTCCATCGTTTACCTATAACAACACGTCAGCAGTCACATGTACCCTCCTCAGTGGCGAGTTAGAGACTACAGAAATTACAGAGGGTGGTCGATGTTTTCTGGGGGATGGGTCGAAATCTTACGAGCAGGCATTTTAGAAGGGTCATGAATTTCAGGCATGCCTTAGGGGAGGGTCACCATTTTTTGCGCAACTATTAGAAGCTACGTAGTGTGCCTCGACAATAGATATCAAACCATAATATACATGGGAGTCTATTGGGCAAACCCTTAACAATTTTCCCCTACAAAACAAGCTATATCAGTACTTTTATACATTTTTTTTTATAAAATATGTAAATGTACTTTCCTTGAAGTGGGAGGTAAAATGTGCATGTGAGTACTAAAAATTCGATTTTTGGATTACATCGAAAATGTGGATCCGATATACATGGGAGTCAATGAGAAGATTATAAATGATTTTTTCAAATACAAACCTAGCGATATCTATGAATATTTAGATGTTGCATAAATGACATAACTGTACTTGATTACAATAAGTGCATTATGTATAACAAAAAATTTGATTTTGAAATTGATACAAATTTCACCATTAGAAAACTGCGAATATATTTTTTTACAATACTAAACAAACTAAATCTGTGCTTGTATAAGTGTAGACAAAAAAATTGATGCAAATGTAGTTGATTACAATAGGGTGTGACCCCAGGGAAAACCAGAATAAGTAAAAACACGACATACAATATATTAATGGCGAAATACCCAACTCTCACCCCTGCCCCGCCCTAGCAACAACAAGCGGCACAAACTAAAAGAAGGAAAACGTACAAAATAGGCATTAAGTTCCCTCGTACACGGATATCAAGAGGCCCATCGCTTAATAAGAATAGCAATACCCTAACACTATCTCCGCTTCCTTGTCTTCAAGAACATGTTGTCATCGATCTCCTTGGAAGGTAAAGTTGCTTTGGTAACAGGGTCAAGTGACAGAGATGGCATTGGCTTTGGGATAGCTTATAGTCTTGCGAAAAGAGGATGTTCCTTGGTTTTGACAGGAAGTCGTCAGCAAGAGAAGGTCGAGGATGTGAAAAGTATGTTGAAAAGGTGAGGAACTATAGGTCGCTTCATGTAAAGGAATATAATAAATATAATATAAATATAAATTTTACTATAACCCAAACGGGATACGAACCCCCACACACTCACGGCAACATCGCCTAGCTGCTAGGCCTCACACAAAACCAGTCGGCCACTGCTTCCAACCCAAAGGAAAATGCCCCTTTAACTTTGAAAAGTCACGACCCTGGAATATATAAATTATTCCTAGTAATACAAGAGATCTGACAACACTCGACCGTTTGGCGAAAGCACGCGGTCTTCCACTGCCGTGACTCTATTATTAATAAATGGCCATCCTCAATAAATAAAACAGACCTGAATCGCATACAGTAATGCTAGGATATAGAGTGTAAGCATAAAATGGCGGCTAGGAATGGCGCAATTGGTTGTTAACAAAGTACCGCAGCGTAGGGGACACGACCACAAGCTGCAGCAATAAATACGCAGAATTAAGGGTCAATAAGAAAACATTTTTCGACTTTCTATCAGCGTCTGGGCAAATGTCGTGCCTGCCATGCTATTTTTTGTTTTAAACCTACACTCACTATTGGCGATCCTCGTTCCTTACTTCCGCTTATGATTTTTACCCTTTTCCAGCAAATGGAATGTTCCAGTCGACTATATTGTCTGTGACCTGACTGACATGAACGATATCGATAAGCTCTACACCATGATTAAAAAGATACATGCACAAGGAGTTGATATACTTGTGAACAATGCTGGTAAGTCAGACTGATGCGTATATTAAATTGTGTTTGATGCTGAACTATAGAATTTCAGTTGAAAAAACGTACACCGTCATTGTTCGGATTTCTGCCCAAATGCAGAAGCAAAATGGTGGTTTTAATTGATTCTAAATTGCCCGTAATCATAAGCTTGCAGTATCTGCGTTCTCAACTATGATCATGATAGGTGTACAAAGAATCGTTGTAAAACTCTTAAGTATAGCAATTTAATTAAAACTGGGCGTTTACAGTCCACTACCACGGACACAGGAGAAGAAAGATAACGAGCCAATCCCTTAATCTTATTTTAACAAGGGTAATATAATATGAATTTCCTAGAAAGCTATGTTCGTTTGATTAACCACAAAGACAACTCATGGTCATATTGTAATACTATGATCGGTCAAAGATATAGCCGGTAAAAAATCTTTTTCGTGAGAGTACGACGGCTGTGCATGTGTGTAATTGAATTAGATATAAACGTCTCACAGAAGTTCGACGACATTTGACTGTTCCCCCGTCTATTTTTAGCTCACGTGTTCACATACGTGTGCTAATGTCGTAGCGATATCTGTCTGTCTGTCCGTGTGTGTGTGTTTTAGTGTGTGTCTGTCAGTCTGTTACACGATAAAAACGGCTGAACGGATCCCAGTCAGATTTGGTAGATAGGTACTGTATGCTAATTGCAAGAACTAGTTAGATTTTGGTTAGTGTGGCTGGCATATTAATGAAGTTCAGAACTATCTTTTTTTCATATAAGCATTGCCTGTGGAGACAGTAATGACATATATCAAGAAACACTGCACAAAATTTCCTGAAACTTTTCACCGATGACAATCTCAGAAAATTTTACTGATACTGTGAGTGTCATGTAAATTATCTGCTCATTTGCATATTTCATGAACTTTTGTAATTAGTGATATAACTCTGAAATTCCTACACCACTTTTGATGATACCTGCTACAAATATTGATCTGATAGATATCTAACTGTTCTAAGAAGCATTGGGCAGTGTCAAGCTAATAAATAGCTCACTTGCATATAAAAAGATTTGTAATTGGTCATATAACTCCGAAATAACCAAACTTGATGAAATCTGCAACAGATATTGACCTGATAAATATTCAATTGTCGTGTGAAGCACTGAGCAGTGTCAACTTAAATGAAGGATTCATTTGCATATTTAATGAACGTTGTAATTAGTGATATTATTCCGAAATTTCAGCATAGATTTGATGAAACGTGCTACAGATGTTGATCTGCTAGATATCTTATTGTCTCATGAACAATTGAGCAGTGTCAAGTTAATAAACAGCTCATTTGCATATTAAATGAAGTTTGTAACCAGTGGTTTAACGCCGAGAGTACTGTACGAAAGTTGATGAAACCTGCTACATATAATGATCTGACAGATATCTGATTGTTCTGTGAAGCGCACTACTAAGTAATGCACCTGTCGTAAACCACGTGAGCACATTCAGTTCACATCTGGTCTTGTTTAAGTTTGACCTGTTCTGTGTTGAAAGACACACGTCGTGAAGTTGGAGTTCATCCGAATGTTGCCAATATAGTGTTCCAGTATGACAGCTCGACGGTTCTCACCCTAAACACTTAGCACATATTATCAATATTCTCTAAGTGGTCTGTACTGGGTGATTACCTGCTATATAAGATGTCGTAAGATTAACATTGACGGTCAGAACTCTATGCTATCCTCTATGCTATCCTCTTTTACAGTCAAGATTAAGAACAAGGGGTCAGCGTACATAAGTTCAGGATTAGAGAATCAAATTACTCCAAATGACCTATGGTTGAAACTTGAAATTCATAAAAGTGCCAGTTACTGGGGAAACTGAACATTCGAGTGCACAAAAAAGACAGTAAAAACTTCGTAGGCTTCAAAATGAGCCAATACCAGCAGTAAACCAGAAAAATGTTAATATAATAATCTTTATTGCTTTTAAAGGCCTCCGGCCCAAATAGCAGCTTTACAGAGCAAGTACAGAAAATAAGTAACAAAAGAAAGAGTACATAGCAGTTAGAAAAATTCTTTCCTCAGTTTATCTGCCTTATATACAAACAATGCCAGCTTGTAAATGACTGAACTGTTATGGGAAGACATCAGTGAATAAAACTTTTCAAGAGTTGGCTCTGAATAAGACCATCGTGGTAAATATTGGAATCTTAAATTCTGATATAAGTGGCAAATACAGATAAAGTGATATTCATCCTCTATTTCCTGCGAGTCACAAATTTTACATGTTCTATCTTCTAAAAAAGTACCCTGTGCTCTACCTTTCTCTACTTCTAAATGTTATAAAATATCGTCTCTAAGTTTCCGATTACCTGTCCCCGAGGCATAAAATTGAAAATAGTTGCAAAAGTTGGACCTTTAATTTTGATGCAGTTTCCCGTTATCTGGAAACAATTCTAGCGGCACCTTTCGTGTTACTGTATGTAAAGTATTCTTATGCACACGTTCCAGCCATTCATCTGCATGCGTCACCAATCGAATCCACACCTCTCGATATTTGGGAAAGAACACTTCGAATCGACCTAACAGCACCGTTTCGTCTGATCCAACTACACCTGCCGGACATGAAAGCAAAGGGTAAGTCTGCATGCAGAGCTCTGACACATAGGTCAGCCAACTTGAAGGGAAACTGTCGTTGGAACTGTGTGAGTTTCTTGTTTACAAACGATGCATTTCGTGCACGATATCTAGATGCACCTCATGGCTGCAAGATTTAAAATTATACGAAGTAGATTATAACAGACATGTTTTAACTTTCATCAATCACGATCACACCTTGGATACAGTGTTTACATTGTTGTATGAGTCCCATACGACCTTTTAGCGCAGTTCCGACAACTGTATGCCTTTCAAAGATGTTTTGATTTTATTTATTTATTTAGTCCATCATCCAACGGGCGCTAGCCCATTTACAGGATTAGGTACCCATAACCCACTACCCCAATGGAGCACTGAGGAGTAAAGTGCCTTGCTCAAGGGTACAACACCGGGCTAGAGTCTCGAATTCACCGTCCTCCGACAGTGCATCCGCTACTCTGGATCTACCGGGACTTGAACTGGGTCTCGAACTCACCATCCTCTGGTAGTGAGTCCGTTACCCTAACCACTGGTCCACGGTGCCTCCACAACTGATTTTATTTCTCGTTGAGAATTAAATATGACAGCCTGATTGTCATCGGTGATACTGAAAATATCATACCGTACATTACGTTACATATTACATTATATAGGATTTGGTAGAATCATAAACATAAGTGGAATCGACGGCGTTAGAGCAATTCAAGAAATAGGAGCATCTACGTCAGCGAAACATGGTCTCAATGGTCTGACCAAGGTAGGTTTAGGGTGTGTGGAAAATCATCTATATACAGAAGGTATACACGAGTGTATGCAGGCATGTATGTATGTATGCATGTGCGAATGTGTATGTACGTGTGTAGATGGTTGGGTGATGTGTGTGTGTATGTGTGTTTGTGTGCAAGCACGCATGCCTGCATTTGATATAAATTTTCAAATCTTTTTCAGATGTTGAAAAGACCTCTGACCATTTGAAAATGATTTCCAAATCAGAGGTCAATGGCTTTTGGTGCAATCGTTGTTCATTCTTTCTGAAAAGATGGACATCAATTTCATTTCTTATTAATAGTATTTTGTGTGGAGAAGAAAATACATTTTCTCGAATTAAATGTTGCGTTTATGGCTTGTATGTGTCGATTATATCAAGTAATGTTGGCTAACAATCACAGTGATAGGGTTTAAGATAAGCAAAATGTAATAACAATGTCGGAGATAGTCAGAGATTTCAAGCAAGTAAGTGTGAAAAGTCGCACATCCGAATATAGATTGGTCGCTCGAGGGCGTACCTCCTTTCTACCTTCCTCGCCTACGAAGATGAGCTACGACAGCGAGGGGGGACACCGTCGAGTGATCGCCGATGTATCAGTCTCTCAGTTCAGGTAGATGGCATCAAACGGCAGAATTTCATTATTGCAGGTTGTCGCCCTCGAAAGTCTTGGTTCTGGAGTGACATGTAACAGTGTTTGCCCAAGTGCGGTGGACACGCAAGGTAAGTTAATAAAGAACTTGTCAGTGCAATCATTCTAAAAGATGAATTTGTTATCCTGAAATAAATCAATTCATCATGATAAATATCAATTTGCTAGTGAATTTAAAATAAGTAGTTTTTTGAGCATAGACAGAAGAAGCGAGACGGTCAACGCTTTGGCTCAACATGTCGTTCCAGCTCTACTATGAACGTGTGCCATGACCTTACTGTTGAGTGCCATATGTTGAGCGTGTGTGTTGGCGTGGGAGGTGGGGGATAAGGGTAGGTAGAATAGGAGTATGTTGCCCGAATCTGCAAAAGTTGTGAACTCTTCCTATACGCGAGTTTTATGAGGAGAATAATCAGCCACGAGAAGTAGGTAGAAATTGTCAAATTATCTCCCGTGACTGAAGAATAGGCTAAGATGAGATGGGTATATGTTGTCTCACATCTATATATGGATTATATATTATATATATGGATGCCCTCTAATCAGTATTATTGAGGTAGATCTCGGAAGAAACCACTGAACTAATACGAAATATATTCTTCTGTCGACACTGCCAGGGAAATAAACATGTCTATAGGTGTCAAGGTCATTTATGCCCCTTTCAGAGAAAATTTAAATGCGAATATATGAACCCAGTTTTTTCAAGCTTGCGGGAGATGAAGAAGGAGAGAGGGAGGGAAGGACTGACTGAACAATTCATCAAGTTAGCTTAACTATGTTGGTGAAAGAGTTACGTTAATACAAACTTCGATACTTACAACTTGAAACATTTGCTTCTCACCTTGCTCTAGGAAAATTCTAACATTTCTTGGGAGTGTAATTTTAAATTTTATGATTAGAGAAACAAACTAAAAGTTACTTGGCGGATATTTGATATTCAAACTGCTCGCTAGGGCCCTGTGTCATATTTTCATTTTCCACAAAAAAGACGGTTAAAACTGTATTTATCCACAAGCTTTTAAGTGTGTACACAGCAGGTGCAGACACCGAGCGGTCTTCCAATTGCAATTCAGGTTTTAAGATTGTTGTGCATTTTTCTGGATTGAAATCTCCATACTAATGAATTTATCGCCACTGCAGCTACAAGAAAATTCTTAAGAGGCTATGCTGAGAAGCTTAAGGTTTCTTATGAGGAAGCAGAGGTAAGTTTGGGCGTGAACTAAAGCTTAATTGCTTCAGTCTCCAGGCGCGGAGATAGCGCATGCGTCCCGACAAAATCGGATATCGGCGTCCGTTCTATGCAGCTCTGCAAATACATCGGATATCGTGTCTGGGTTGCGATAAAGAAGTGAATTGTTAACAGTTTGTTTTAAGGCATCTTGTAAAATTCACAACAAGCAAAATAGATAGTATTACGTATGACGTAAGGGCCCTGTTACACCTTGACGTTTTAGCCAGAGTATGCCAAGGTGTTGTTATTTCTCGAAAAAGCTGGCTTGCTGAAACTACGATGTGTTTTTCAATTTTGTGGTATTCATAGCGCATTCATAACATACTCATGGGTTAAAATACGTTTTGGGTACGCTAGACAATCATCTTGACGCATTTCGACTTATGATTAACTTTAAAGTAACGTGTGTCAACGTGTGTCAACGAGTACATAACCTACTTACAACTTCTGGCCCACGTGTGAGGGACGTATGAGCCATACGCTGGCATACGTCGTTTAGCAGATCCGTCGACCGAGGTTGCCGACCTATATGAAGAATGTACTGGTAGCTGACATATCATAACAGACAGCACCTTGAAATTCGGCGATAACATTCCACATTACCTATAACAGTATTACATTAAAGTCTGGATAAGAAATTATTTTAAACCAAGCTTTGAACTTCATAGAGGGAGATTCTTTCAAGCACTTTACAAACCGATGGTTTGAAGATATTTACTCCATTTCGAAAAGCGGGTGTCCAATTTTCATCTCCTTCTTATCATATAGTCTTCAATGTTTCGTACATTCTTACAAAATCAGCAAAATTATATAGTGAATGGGGAAATTTATTTGCGACGTTGGTTTGTGTGTGGTGGTTTGGGGGAGGGGGTTGCAGGTCACGTACTTTGGCATAACAGAACCGCAAAGTAATATATTTATCTCGTTTAACCGGCTGTCCTGTACGTATAACCTGTCAAACAGACTTTATCTGCAAGTTCGGTTGCTAAAATCCAGCGTACCACCTACTTTATGCGATGATATTTTCTGAACTGTACGTACAATGTGAGATGAATATGCTATAAACGAAATTGATTTCTCTCCACTTTGCGTCTTTGTCTTTCAGAAGCAAATTCTACTGCAATACAACCCTAATGGTGGATTCGTAAAGGCCCAACAAGTAAGTTTTTTTAGAACTGTTAAAGAAAGTCACTTTCGTAGACCCGTACTCCTAATTCTCTCTGCTGATGATATAAACGGACCATTTGTCTTCTGGTTGGTTGAATTTTGTAGCAGCAAAGGTGCGATCAAAATAATTGGTTAGTAAAACTTTATTCATGCACGGGTCTCACAATCACCTGTTCTTCTGAGTTAAAAGGTAGTTCGCGCTTCGAAATGATAGAATATAATACACATTTACTTTCCTCAAACAAACTTTCCTCAAGCAAACTTTCAACCATTCTCTTTCAAAATCAAGATAAATATACGGGATGACTATGCAAAATTTCTGTATATTCAACGATATTTGGAATTCAAAATGGCCATCGACCATGTTTTATCTCTATAGTATGGGGAAAGTGAAATCCCCGACTTTCACAAACTGAAGAAGGTGAAAAGTTTATAACTCCTTAAGCTTCAAAATGAGCCCTCACGAGTGGTTAGCCAAACGAATATTGTAGAAGTTTGAAAGTCCGAATACCTGTCCCCGAAATGCATTGTATCTTAAAGGGAAACAGTCGTCGGAACTGCGTCTGTGCGAGCTTGTTTACATAAAATGTATTCCGTGCACTATATCTAGATACACCTCATCATCATAGCTGCAACATTTAAATTATAAGATGTAGAATATGTCAGACATGTTGTAACTTTCAACAATCACCATCTTACCTTGGATACAATGTTTACATTGGTCGTATGGGTCTCGTAAGACGTTTTCGAGCAGTACCGACGACTGCATCTCTTAAGTACGGACGGCGTGTTCAAGGTGCCAGTTGCTTTATGCGTCAAAGTCATAAAATGTCGAAGTTGTAGTTTTCGTTTTGGTTTATCATATATCAACATATCAACAATTCAATTACATCGAAGAGCTTGAGTCTTTTCACCAAATCATAATCAATATTTTATCTTGGATAGTAAGATTTTTATATCATATTCTATTTTCATCAAGGTCGGTGAACTTGTTGCCTTCCTCTGCTCACCAGCGGCGGACCAGATGACTGGTACATTACTTCCCATTGACGCTGGACTTTGCGCTAAGTGAACACTCAGTCAAGAACGCATACACGTTTTTTTTCTGGAAAATCTATACCAAGAAGCAAAAAGACGGAATATTGTTCACTTTCTTTTGCGAGTTATAAGTTTTACTTGAGAAAATACCAAGCATTTATAGATAATGAATGTCATTTAAGGGGAAAGATTAGTAATCGTCTAAGTTTCAATATACATGAACATACACTGTCCCACTGTGAGGTACTAAATGCTAAGACAGACAGACAAAACTGTTCCTCGGGGCAAAACAATAGAAATGCAATGCGAAAATACTGCAGTTTTAAAAGCGCTGTTTTGTCTAAATACACATTTCTGTAGAATACACAGAGTGCGTGGTGTGCAAATAACTGAAATAAAGCAATCACGGGTATCAATAGGGTATTTTCCGCAAATTATAGCTTACAATGACAAATTATTACACCTCACTCATTCAGCGTGCACTGCCATTGGATAAACACGACTCACGCAACATGTAAATGAACGTGATGATGCCCTCTGCGAACTTGATGATGCCCTCTTCATTTGATATTATATGGATGACGTCAATTTACTTACTGCGCATACTTTCTGCGCGTAACAAATTGTCGTTCGCTTGTACTTGCAGTCGGCAACTATGGCTGCCGAAACGTCATGCAGAGCTGTCACCGGCACAGTGAAACGATATTTTGATGCAAGTAAACAGCAAACGAACGAAAATGGCAAAAAGGAATGAAATTTCTGTGTTCAGCGACTATGCAAGCAACAAATTTGGATACGCCACCGAGGAGATCGGCAAACTTTCAGCGGCAACTCTAGACTCGGCACTGACAACATTTTACACTGAGGTCCGGACTCAGAAAGGCGAACTGTACTCAAAGGAAGTCTTTGTGTTTGTGTGTCTTTGCATGCTTGCTTGTTCGGTGTAATAAAAATAATAACACGTGAGAGCTAGGGTAATATCACGATTTTTTGCCTGCCCTCGGGCTGGTGGTCATGATCGAAATACTGATGATGCCTCGCCTACGGCTCGGGCACCATCAATATTTCGATCATAACCATAATTGGGCAGGCAATAAATCGTGATATTGCCCGCGCTCTCATGTGTTATTATTTAAATATAAGATTCCTTGCCTTTGTTTCTTAATTTAGTTCTTCTTTCTCTTCTTCATCTTAAATTCTTCTTCCGTAGATTCTTCGTCATTCCAATGGAAGCCATGTTGTAGTGAATTTGTGAAAGTCCACAAAATGGCATCTTCTCAATAACCACTTCAGTTTTTTGTGTAGAATACTTCCACTTAATCTGCTGAAATTAGCAAATATAATCGTGAACAGTCACGTGTCCTTAGCCGCCATATTAAATTATGAAATTTTTAGCTCACGTTTTCACACATGTCAGCTAATGTTATAGCAATTTCTGTCTGTTTGTACTTTGTCCGTGTGTGCGAGAGTGTGTGTCTGTCTGTCTGTTTACATTCAAAACCTTCTGAACAAATTCAAGTCAGATTTGGTAGACAAGCATTTTTCTACAAAAACGGTTCACGCCGTTACAAATATGTAGTATTAGGGTATAATTCTACATATTTTTTAAAAAATACTACTAACGCTAAAGTGTTCTATACCGAGAAAGACATTATCAGTATGCTTGATTTCCTCATCGACAACATATTTGTAGAATTTGGAGGACACAGTTTCCAACAGTGTATAGGAATTCCTATGGGCACTAACTGTGCTTCCTTGCTTGCAGACTTGTTTCTGTTCTCATATGAGGCAGAATTTATCCAGAACTTAATTAAACAGAAAAAGGTCTCTATAGCTCGAACTTTCAATCTAACATATAGATACATAGACGATGTTATTTCTATGAATAACTCTGAATTCAGTAAATATCTCGCTGTGATTTATCCTCCAGAATTGGAGATTAAAGAAACTACAGAAACCGCCTTTTCTGCTTCATATCTGGATATTTTACTTGAATTTGACTCTAATGGTCACCTTTCTACTAGGCTATGTGACAAGAGAGATGATTTCAACTTTAGTATCATCAATTTTCCACACCTCATAAGTAATATTCCACTCTCACCAGCTTATG
>LD364448.1:0-21504 GCA_001465055.1 Ptychodera flava | reverse complement strand
GTCATTTTCCAGACCCAGATGTTGTATTCAAATTTGGTCAAGTAGAGAGTGTGCTAGGATTTCTGCCTTTTCAAATTAGATTATCAGAAATATTGTAAGTAACATTCCAGAATATTTTTGCAAGCAATAACATAACAGTACTTTTTTGCATCTTATACTGTGAGTCAGGATATTTGCTGATGGTCATGTTTTTGGCACTCGGAGTCATGGGGACTCTCACACATATTAATTTAAAGGGACAAAAGCTGTAACTTGTGGCAGGTTTTCAGTATTCTGCTTCTGTATATCAACTACCGTGTCTGACCCTAATCTGTTTGTCATGCTGAAATTTCTATTATTCTCTTTGTTAACATAGCTTGTATGTGTGTAGTGATCATTGTTTATTGTTTACAAATGAATTCTAGTCCGGACTTGAATACAATTTTCAACAATAACAATGGAGATTATGCTCATATAGGTTGTGTTGATATGCTAAATACTTGGCATTAAATTACAGTTCAGGGACTCAATGCAGAAAGTGTAGGGAAACCACAAAACAAAAGTTCTGAAAAAGTAGCCAAAAGATACAGCTTATGGAGCTTTAAGTAACGGGATAGTAAATGTACATTATGTGCTTTTTCTATCAGATTTTTATATGACATCACCCATCAGACTGAGGGGTCAAAGGTCACTCTACACCATATAAAAATTCCGTCTAATCAAGTTACCGTTCCTTTTATCAAATTAGTTTTCATGTATTGAAGTTTGTCATCATGGTTTTACATTCTAATACATGCACCTATGTTCCCATCTCATTTAACTACATCAAACAATGTATAGCTGCTGAAAGAATGTGCTGTCAAGATACGGCAGCTCTCCTTTCAGAAAATCAAGTGCCTTTATTTCATAGCTGCTTAATGCTCCCATTGAGACAGAGTACAGTGCATATGTAAAATTATTAACATGTTTTATAATTTTGCAATTGCCACCGAGTTCAAATTGCACAATAATAAAACAACGCTGATAATTTCCCAATTCTCTGTAATTTTCACAGATCAGCAATTAATGACCTATTTCCCAACATCAGAAATTTCACAACCAACATTATCTTTTGGTTTGCAGGTCAATAGCCAGTCATCGGAACATAGATTACAACACCTTCCTTGCAAAAATGATTGCATATGCTGGAACACAGCAGCGTTATGGAAAATAATATTACCCTGTACCATTGCAATAGTCAAGGATACCCAGAGGGCGTCAATGTGTGTACCAGGCATATATGTGCAAATTATGTGTATAAAACAGAGTTGCAGTGTTTGTTTGGTCAATCAGTGTATATTCCCAGTGGAGGACTATGTCTTGGAAAATTCTGAGCATATGTGGCAGTATCTGCCCCGCCACAGCACATGTCAGGTGATAGTTCCAAAATTCATAGCATACATCAAATGATATTCACGGTTACATCATCCATACATTGCATGTATAAGGTTGTATTTACAATGAACGGGCATCCAGCAGGTGATAGGCTGTCAGACATAACATGTTATGTATTTGCATCTTCACGAAAATCTTCCCAGATTACAATTTATTTATTCCTTGATATCTCCCAAGGTACAGCAAGGTGTTCTATTATCCTGATTAACATGTATCATGTGATATCCACATCATTGAGGCAGTACAGCTATCTATCTGTTGACAACTTCAAACCAGAATAGAGGCTCATTAGTAGGAAACGTAGTTAAAAGCCATGACATTGGTATTCTTTACACAATCTCAAGGTGCTAGCTTTTCAATTAAACAGCTGAGATGTGATGAGCTGCTGAAACACATAACAACTTTATGCCATAAAGTATGTTTCTTGGCACCATTTTACAAGTGCTATAGCCACAAACTGATGACGTCAAATCGCTGTACACACAACACAGACGCCTTGTAATTATGACACAATTGTGTACGGTGATTTGATGTCATCAGTTTATGGCTATACCATTTGTAAAATGGTGCCTGTTTCTTTGCTGTGTTTATATTTATTTTATAAGTCAAAGAATCAATGAACTATCTATGGTAGCACAGGTGGAATTAAGTCTTCTGTAGATGTCATTTAGTGTCTTGTGCCAAACAACAGTGTCACAAACTTTTATAATACATATATTTAGAATCAAAAGGTGGTAGGTTTCAGTGAAACTGTCACATGATGTATTTTGGATGTTTTCCTAAGGGTCAAGGGTAGAGTTGAACAGATTTCACAGGTGATCCTAGCAAGTGACTGAGCATTCTCAGATATATAGGTTAACAGAAAGAAGTAACCATTTTTTGACAGTATTGGACTTTTTGGTTATATTTGTTTCATGTAAAGAAAAGACATAAAATGTCTTTTCTACAGACTGAAATGCAAGGTCATAGTTGCCAAATGTCAACTTAACCCAGCTGAGTTAGAAGATATGTCAGTATCCTAGCGCTTGCCTGTACCAGAAATCATTTCAATGAAGTGTTTTTCAATACCCTGGGTGAATGATCTAATGACCAATTCAACCTTTGACCTCTATTTCCATGCATAAAATCTCTATAGTAAACCCCCAACTTGGGTCAATATGGCAGTAAAGGAATCCAAACATTTTTTTGACAGCAGAGTAAGATTAAATCACTTAACATATGAAACAAAAGTTACCAAAATTAAGTAGAATAACGTAGCTGTATCCTTGCAAAATATCCATTATTATGCTACCATCAACTTTCACAACATTTATTTTAGCTGATTCAGAAATAGTTCTTTTCTTGGCCATGCTGGTCAAAGTTGAGTCATTCACACAAGCAACTGATAACAACTATTTCATATATATGTTGTAACTGTTTTCATACCACTGGAACATTCAAGTATTAGCCATCGTTCCCAATACACATCAGTCAACTCATTCTCAATGCTGCAGTGTTGAAAGATACAAATAGTTTTTCATGGAGCCATACAACTTCAAACAGAGTTCATATTATTTGTATTTGTTATGAAAATGGCAGATCATCATCACAATGTGCAAACTTATTTTGAAAGAAAAGACTTCCATCACAGATGCTCTTTGTTTTTGAAAGTGGACCAAATATGACAGTTCATACCATACAGCATTGACTTATAATCTGATCATGATCTGTGAAGGTATTCTGACCGTTCTGTGTCAGTTGTTCCTGACTTATACAGTTAAAATTTATATTTCATTGCTTTATCAGTTGTTTTCATAGACTTTGGTATTGACACAATTCTACACATATTGTATAATTTTAGTTTGGAATAACTCTGTGTTGTTCATTCTTATTTTAACTTCTTTTGAGCTTGTTTTGTATGGCGTTATCCTCACTGGACCTTAGCATTTTATTTTATTTTTTTATTTTCAAAGTTTCTGCAAAGATTGCCCTTGTTTCAACACCTGCATACATTTCAAATTCCCATACTTTGTTTACAAGGCTCAGTATGCTTTGGCTGAAAAAAACCCTCATTAATGTGAATGAAAACAGATCTGTTGGTGAATAAATTCTGCCATTGTATAGAAATGATGTAGCTTGAACTTCCCTTTCTGGTTGGTCAGCCTGTTTACTTAAAAGCAATGTCAATTAGAATTGTCTGCAAAATGCAACATAAACAATAAATGTTGTGAGCATAAACAATAAACGTTGTGAGCATAAACAATAAACAATGCAATGAAATCCAGCTCTGCCTCGAGGACTCTGTCATGTTTCACAGTTTTCAACAAACACCCTTCCAAAGTTGATGAATTTTGGTCACGTGAGAGAAAGCAACCAGCAATTGACAGTTGTACTGACTATACAGAATGGTCCTTCAACTCTTTTATTATAATGTGGTTCTTTTGATGTTCGGCTCAAATGTGCAAAAAAAGGGTAAATCTACAATGAGAAAAACCGGAAGTCCTGCTCATCAACCTCAGATGCCCTCTAATTTGTAAATCCCTTATCAATGGCGAATTTTATAAAAACAAAAAATAGAACTTACTTAATTTTTAGATGTGAATGTTGAATGCGTTACAAGTAAGAGTGGTAGTTCTGGTATCTGCCTGCAGTAATGAAACATGTCATGAAACATTTTGCATACACAAGGGAAGTAACGGTGATGGGTATGTACAAATGTTGTACCAAACAATATTGTGTTGACCTCAAAAACCTGTGTATGATTTCAACATACCCTATTACTAGTAACCCTTTCACCCCCAGTTCCCTATATACAGGTCCAACTTTACCACAGAAAACAATGGATTTGGGACAAACCATGGTGGTGAAAGGGTTAAGCTTATGAAAATAAGCACTCTTTCAACATGTTTAGTTTTTATGTTGTAAATCTTTATTTACATAATTAAGGAAATGTCATTACAAGCTAGAACATGTAGCCTGAACGTTCAGTGTGTGATTCAGATATTGTGTCATTGCCTGTGCCGAAGGTGAAATTTTTTCCATGGTAAATAAATATCCATTATGGATGTATAAGACAGATCGTTAGGGTTTAGAATTCAGCCAACAGTTGAAATCACAATGCAAAGCATGTACCAGTCCTGGATTAGCCTTATATAGAATTTCTATTAAATATTCATGATTCTGTCACTGTGTTGTATCAGTGAGAATAGGACAGGCTTATACAACAAATCTGAAAACAATGTCAAGACTGTTATATACACAACAGAAATGTGATATCAATCATAAAAAATTTACCAAGTTTATGGAACACAGTCTTCAATCATGGATTCATCCCTGGCATTTTTTTGTGACATATGCTTCTCATTATAGGACTTGAACAGCTTCTGATGCCACAATAATTGTAATCTGGGGAATACTAAACATATGCTGTCTACAAAACCAGATTAATTGTGCCCTGACCACAGCCAAATGGCCACCTAAGTTTTAAAAACATCATGACATCTGACATTCCAGGTTTCTATATATGTGTCCGCAACGGTCTCTTTAAAAAAACATGGAGACAAGCTAGCTTGTATTGCTATAAAAATAACATTCTCTACTTGGTATCCTATACCAAGAATACCCTACTTTTCCATCCATTTTCATAATTCCAACATGGCTGACGGATGCAACCCATCTTGTATTCATTATAATTATTGTTTTAATCTACCACGTTACACAAAAAAGTATCATTATTAAAGATCTTTTAAATAGCACTTCTTATATCAACCTAAATCAGTTGTCCAATATTAAAGTTATGTACCATTGTAACCTTATTAGTAATCAGGGTGTTCATTACTTTATGATATGCAAGTTATTTTGTTAATAATTCCGTGATCCCCAACTGGTCTTTCCGATGGTATGTCAACCTAAACTCTTATCATGAACTTTCAATGCTTACATTCCTCCAAGAATATTACATGTAAAGCATCAGTGATTCCCTTCGCATTCCATCATAGATTACAATGATCATTTCCTGAAAGTGTTCCCTCTTTTGACTGTGAACTTGACACCTCTGTAAAAAGCTCTTTATTTAAACATGTAAAGAGCATTTCAATGAATGCATGCGATCTGAACACATCATGTGTTCAGATCGCATGCATGCAGGACTAGTAAACTACTGTACATAATTTATTTGACATAAAAGCTTTCAAATCAGGTCATACCATATGGATTCTATTTTTAGTGTGTACCAAAGACTGATGTTGGACCCCTGGAGGGACACACTGTAAATATTCAATTTCTGTCTCGTCTGATTATATTTTTAGTCCATTAATTTTAATTCCCTTAATTTTTTCGAAAATTGGAAATTTGAACAGATGAGATAAATACCCGTAACAGGTGATATTTGTGTAACCAGAGCTAACAGATCATCACCTCGTGTGCTGTTGGATGTTGTAAATAAAAAGAGCTATTGGAATATAAACTCCATCCGTAAATGGACCTATCTCCATTCTTGAATATATTTTAAGGACGGATGCAAAAGCAAAGTTGAACACACTGGCAGTGTTGTCCTTTCTATAATTGGCCTGATGACTACATGTACATGGACGGGCAATTCAACAGTCATCAGTCTGCCAGCACAAAATATTTTGCCATAACTGTACTGTCTGCAGGTAGTCTATTGTATATGCTGATATATTTTATGATAGGTAGGGAGACTGCAGGACTAGCAAACTAGACCACTTGATTGTTGGACTTACAGTGATACTGGTCCAGGGACCACTGAATACTGTATGGATTTTTATCTATGTGTTTTATATTTGCATTGAATATGTTTTATTGATCTTTAATATTAAATCGATGAAGCCTCTGATGCGTTGTCAGTTTATTTGTCCTAAGATTAATTTCTAGCCTGGCATTCTCTGGTGTGTAATAAGTGTTAACAGGCAATTTACAACTGGCATCAGGTTTGTTGTCAAAGTTTGTTCTGGTAAGAGAATTTCTGTCACGTCTTTGCACCTTGCACTTTTCAATATTTTGCCATCTGATAAACACATTTCTTCAAGTCTTTGTTCTGTAAATTGTACTACCGGTATGTCGAGTTCTGTTCCATCATGTCACTGAAACCGACACTCTTCCAAATTGCTGAAACTCGGCACTTCGTTCACTCAAGGCTCGGTTCCCAGAATGCCAACACTTCATCACCATGCACATGCAATGTACACGAAAATTCAAGTTTGAAATTCTCCAGTCAAAATATTGCTTGCTTGCTAATGTTATTTGCCATCGACATTGTCAGGACAATTCAAGGATGTTACAAAGTTCCCGTCAACCTGGTCTTTTATACTTGCAAAGCTTGTCAAAACCTGCAGAAAGAAGAAACAACCAAATTGGTAACTGCATGCTCACTCTGATACAACATGTGAACATATGCACAGGCAAACTAAAAGTAAATAAAGTAACATGATAATTTTTTCGTAATTATTAAAAAATATAATTATGAAATATTAATATCAATAAAACCATGTTAATATTTCATCAGTGTTGTTTCCTTTTTGTTTAGCAGCACTTGATAAAATCTATGAATGTGTATGAATTAAGTGTATAAAGTAAAAGTATCTATTTTATATACTTCTACTTTTAATATATTGGACACCCAGCCTATGTTATACACTGTATTTCATGTTTAATAATAACAAAGTGTCGTGTTCATATCATAACACTGTCATGTTATCTTAATACATAGTAAATACGTACTGGATCATCAATAATAATCCTAGGTGGTGTTGCAATGACATAATCTTCACCATCATGAGTGTAGCATGCATTTGAACTTGTGTTATGTCGATGACTCGTTGACATTCCCTGTCGAAATGAAACAAAATAAGCCTAGCGTTCACAAGTACTGAACAATACATAATTTTTATGGATATGTATAACTTCATCAGCTCTCAACACGATTGGAACTAATTTGGGATAATTGGATCTTCATATTTTTTTTAATTTCTTAAAAGTGTTAGGTGCCCTATAGCTGAATGTTGCAATGTCACAAATTACTCATAAAAACAAGTGTGTAATAAACTTAAAAATGAAAAGCAGATAAACGTACATTTGCAGATTAAATCGACATTATTTCACCATCCAATATTATCCCAAAGTAGTTCCAATCGTGTTCAGACTCATTAAACACAATGCTACAATGCTAACCTTCTAATTAAGGAAATATGTGCCTCGAAATTTAGCGACATAAACTTTGCTCACTTTCAATATGGAAAACATTCCTTTTCCAAAATTTGGAATAAAAATCAAAGGTCTCCTCGTAAAATATCGCACCGAAGAAACAAGTATTAACCGACACTTGAAATTCAAAATGGCCAGCATCCCTGTGATAACTTTAAGGGGGAGGGGAGGGGATTAAGTTTCCGATTTTTACAAAAATAAGGAGGTGAAAGCTTTAGTTCCTCCATGAGCTTCTAAATGAGCCCCAACGAGTGGTAGACCAGAGTCAGAATATCAGTCCCCGAGGCGCATTCTATGCAATCCTCTGCTCCACTCAACTATGGATGATTTGCAGAACTACACGTATCTTTTATGAGCACAATATTTCTTTAATCTCCATCACTTTATTTTATGGAATTGATGAATTGATTATGGTTAACAATGCCTTGTTTGCAGAGACTTTCCAATCATAAACATCACGAGATGAATGTCCCACAAAACGTTTCTTATGATTCTTACTGTGTAGCAAGTCTGATATAAACCGATCAGAATCAAATCTAAGAGTAAATTTTATGATTTCTCACCGCTGTACTTGAAATAAATTCCATTCTTGTCATTTCACGTATGTGTTTCTTCCTCTTAATGGCATTTCGCATCTACGGTCAAAAAAAAACAATATCTCTTTTAAACTCATTAATTCTTGATTATCAGCGCATCGCTGAATATTCAAAAGTCATTATTATTTAAGTTTTGATTAGCGAATAATGAAGTAGCGTAAAAAAACTTTGTGATTATCGCATATTTTGAGGACCTGAAATGCTCTGACATATTCTAGGTACAATAATACTGCCTTTGCGGGTAGTAAGGATCTCCCGCCGGCAGAAGATGCCATGTCCCCATGGTAGCCATCGTGAGACCAAAACGAGGGAGAGTTTGTTTCTCATTCTTGAACGCATTTCGTTTTTACTTGAAAACAATAAGATACAGAGAAATGGCAGTGTGCTACAATATAGATTAAGAAAAGAATTAATATTTTTGCTCGATGTAATACACGCTTCTTAACAGCCCAAGTAAAGTAACATCATAGTTGTTAAATGGAGCAGAAACACTTTAGAAAAGTCCCGCCGATCAGATTTATTGAGAGACAAATTTTGGTGTTGTCATTTTTTCATGGATAAATAGGATAATCTGAAACAAAACGCTGAAAAGAACTAAATTTAAAATTTTCACTTTTGGTGTTTGTAAAAGATTTTAGTGAATATGATATACTTTACCTCTGTGTTGAGTAAGATATGAAATATAAAAATAAACAGCCCCTGCAAAGTCAAGTAAAATGAAATAACGATAATCATTAATGGTTGTGATTTAATAAGTCTGAAGCCACAACAAAAGTTGACACAAAACATGGTGGTTAACAAAATGACAAAATCCGAAGATGAAATCATGATTTTAAGGTCGACTCAGAAAATCGGACTGAAAGACGACATTTTCAAATATTTTAAGCACATAGTTTTGGTGAAACAAATGAATTTTAGTATATCAAAGGCCAACAGGTGATGTATTACTAATGAAAGCAGTGAAAGAAAGCAAGCGATATTTCCCATGCGTTACGGTTACATTTTGACCTTTGACCTGACGTCGAAAACAAAAATCTTACCTGCAGTGAGTTGAGAACAGTGAAGAGGTAGAGAAAGACGATGGTGTCATTGTTTACAGCCAAGAATCCAAGTAACCAGGTTAGTCCCAACAGAGGCAGTAACATCAGAGTGCTTCGAATGGAAGCTCGGCTGTCAATATAGAACACAAACCCATAACATCAATGAAAAGTTCCTAGAGAACACGACATGAACGTTATACAAAGAAACATTCACTTGGTATATGGGTTCTGCAAGAGAACTTAAATTCAATTTAATGTTGTGTTGTTCATTTACAAGATCTATAGCAGACTAAAATTATTTCGTTC
The DNA here is from genome assembly GCA_001465055.1 of Ptychodera flava. NCBI lineage: Eukaryota > Metazoa > Hemichordata > Enteropneusta > Ptychoderidae > Ptychodera > Ptychodera flava. Next base: position 11,948 of record LD364448.1, on the reverse strand, counting down.
TTGAAATTTAGTCAAGCAGATTGTTCTGTAGTTGAGGTACTTAACGATATGACATAAACCTTTGCGTAAAGAATCGGATTTTTGGATATTCGAATTTCAAAGTAAATGTATTCATATGGAATATCATCTCTGTAAGTAAACATGTTACATACTTAAAACATCATATTTGAAAAAAAGGAAAAATGTCTATAACCCATATCTTACCAAATCTATGATGATCACTTATAAAGTTCTATTCTACAGCATAGCACAACACAGTTTTTTTTCCAAAAGAATCCGAAAGTGACAAGTGGTAAGATTTTTATTCAGTTTCTTACCTTGCACTGTCTTTGCTGTATTGGTTACCATCTCTGCCTTCAGACGCCGTGTAGACAACTTTGACGACACAAATCAAGATAAACGTATTGATCTGTGAGAAGTAATCACACACAGAAAGGTCACTTTTACATTTAATTCTGTAAAATGACGTTACCGGTCTTAAGTATTCTTAGTTTGTTACTAGTTTGCTTACAGAATTTACATTCATATTCGATGTGGTTGCCACAGTGTCACAAAATCCCGTCATTTATAACGGAGTCGGATTTCTACGATGGAACGTTTAGTTTAAAATCAATGAATAGTGACAGACCGAATATAATATACCTTGTACTGAACAAGTAGCCTTGTCGATTATTGGCATTATCGGCATTTATGAGGTATTTAATCAAAGCAATCACACACAGCATTTGTTCAATAGGATTTCCCAAAAATTGTTCGGAGAAGTTCAGAATGCATGAAGTTTCTTCTTATTCAACAATATACCTACCAGAATAATCGTCAGAACCGGCCCGGCAAAAAACCAGATGAGACCGTTTTCGTTTGACAACCAGCAACTGCAATGGTACACCGTCAAAAGAATATATCAGAGAGATTTTTTGAGCTTATTCAAAAACAACTTTGCGAATACTCTCTAAGAAAGAAAGCGATAAAATTATCGCAACCATAACCAGATACAGTAATTATTGTGGGTAAATTCATCAATGTAACATTCACGCAATGGTTTATAATTAATAATAGATTCACCATATGGTAAGAATCTCGTTTTTTAAGTGCTCATGAAGCATTTATTGCTAATGTTTTAAGACCACTGTTAAACAAGTGACGACTACATACTTTGATATCCGTTTATATCGCAATGAATACGCTATAAGGGAAAGTTGTCGAAGGTGGATCTATTACTGTAGCTACAGTCCTTTTCGTCTGCAAATACTTGTCGAAATTATGACTCGATACAAGAATTATCTCATGCCTCAAAAATACCCTCTCAATAGTACCAATTGTACCTAGGGCGCAAAGATAGCTTATTTTGCCCGTGGTCCGATATAAATACTTTTCTGCTATATGGATGAGTACTTTTGACGTCACAGTGTACTCAAATCCGCCTTGCGCATTTATGCGTCCCGCAGCTGAGCGACAAACGAGCAAAACTGGGGAATGAGCAAGTAACATCTGATACTTTTTCATATTTACGAGTATCAAAACATAAATCTCAATTATCAGGATCAGGGTAATCGTATGTGCTTAAATATATAAATATGCATACATACACACTAACCTTTGACCTCCACCGTAGTCTTTCCACCCGACGGCAATTGTTACGCTCACAATAACTGCTGGTAAGCCTGTTCAATAATAAAAACAGTGTTTGATCATCTTTTCGAGTTATTATGTTGTAGATATTGAGATTTATTATTTCTTTATCTTCACAGATAATTGATGCTGGATTAAACTTTCCAGCGCAAAACCGGCAATCATTCAAACAACTTTCGATTAAAATCGTGTATACCTGATGATTCATTCATGGAATAGTGATTATCAATCTTGATCATATATAATGTCAACATTGAATAATAAATATTTTAGATAAATATGTTAATAAATATGTTAATTACCCCAGCTAATTAGGTAGTAATATATCATCCAGCTGATTTCACTTCCATAAACACGGACAACTTGTCGATACAACTGTAAACCTTCTACCAGCATCCATAGGAACATGGCCGTGGCGAAATAGTGGATCACTGCAGCTGATACTTTGCACAAAATCTAATACATGGAATAAATGGTGTATGGTGATTAATGTGTTGAATAACAGTGTTTGCTCGATAACGAAATTCTATACTACTGTCGGAATTTATGATAAACCTTAAAGAAGTGCATCAGAAATTAATACAATGGGTTTACAAACAAACTTCACTGACTTTGTTCAGAATGTACAGATATTCAATTTTCTATCGTAAACAGAAAAATAAATTTGATACACATGAAATTTGATACTTTATTTTTTTATTTATTTATTTATTCAGCTTTGACATAAAGTCAGGATGAGTCGCACAGGTGACTAACACCTATACAAAAGCAACCCTCCACAAAAGCACAGAATACATATGCCTTTAGAAAAAAAAAAGATTATTTTGTTCTCATATAATTATCTGTTTTGTATTACTCTTCATGCTAGGCACTTTTCAGGCAACACTGTGATAAATATAATTTGTCTCGGAAATTTTTTGAGCGTTCAGTGAGGTAGATTGGATGATCCGTCGCTCGAGGGCGCTCTCTACGTTCCCCCTCGAGCGACGGATCTTCCAGTCTATCAGTGAGGTGAACTTGTCATTTGAAAACTTTTAACTTTGTTGAACCGCAGTCCTATGAGCTGCTTATATCAATGCTATTGTCCTATTTATTTATTTTACACTATATTGAAAGTACCGTCAGCAAGTATACCTCCACGTAACGACCTTCTTCTAAAAAAACTTACTTTCTGATTTGTCATTGCGCTGCTGACTATAATGGTCAGTTGTAGAATGAACATGGCAACCAGTAAATTCTTATGAATCAGCATACGTTCAGAAACCATGGTGGACCTAAAGAAAGTGACATAATGTAAATGAGAAACTTCAGTAAAGCTTTGTTATTGTTCTTGGAAAACAAAAACGTAACAAACGCTCTTGTTAAAACATTTAAAACTCTGTATAAGGTTTCGTTCGTCAAAATAAATTACCCTTCCAGCGATAACCTTTTAACAGCCTGTAGGGCAACACAGACAAGGAATTTCTCCTTGTCTGTGATGGCAAGTAAGTCTGTAGAGGTCACCTGGTTTTAAGTTCTGAGGACCTCAAGTTTTGTCATTGTTCTACTTGTTATCAATAAAATTTGAATTCATGTAACGTTCCGACATCGATAGACAAGTATCAGCTGTGGCGACCACTTATAACGGAATTATTTGTCTTTTTGACGACTTGACAAGCCTTTAGACAAGGGTCACACATTTGTATAGAAGTTTGAAGTGTTATTCGTTGTACGTTTCTTACCGTAGGCAGCAATACATGAGGAATGCAACCATCAAAGCCAGTAAAGAAATAGCGCCACCAATCTGACTTATGTAGCAGAGGATTTGACCGTGGTGCGGATCAAGCTGTCAGAAAACAATATTGTTTGAATAGTTCACTTCTGATAGGATTTAAAGTCAGAATCAAAATTAAAATCAATATTGTATGTCTCGTGAGACACTCTGTTTAAGAACTTTTAAATTTCGAAGCACTTGCTCGTTTTAAAACTCGCCCACTTTTCCGCTAAGGTGATTTCTTGTTCTTCTGTTGTCACAGATGCAATGTTTCCACCATACATACAGTGTATTTTCTTGAAACAATTCCTAATCAACTGTTGCAGCCTATATTCAGCTTTGCATAACATCGCAGTATTTATTTCAGTCATCTGTCATGTTAAATTACCGAGAACCCTTCATATTTTTGGAATTTTCCTCTTTAGAGGGAGGGATTTTCCACCACTTTTACCTACCTCAAAGGGTACAATCTGTAGAAGTATGGCGAAGTTGGTAGTGTGATCGCAATGACACGTGACCTGTCTACCACTTCGACTTTCCATCCTACATCCCGTTGTTTTCCATCTCTCGTTTCTGCATACCGGGATTCAAAACCAAAATATATTTAAATAAGATTATATTTTTATCTAATTTACAAAACTTATTTATATTTATAATTTATATGATTTGTCGTCAATAATTCTTTTTTTCCCCTGGATTAATTAATGACGTTTAATCTATTCAGAAAACTTTGATATACTAGTAGTAACCAGACTCGTCGACATTTCCAGAAGCCTGCTGCTGAGGGTGTTGCTATCGGCGTATTAACATGTCCGGCAATCAGAATATTGATTATCACTTGTAAAATAGAAAAAAGTAAAATTATAGGCTGTCTTATCTGTAAATATATGAATGTCTACATAAACAACAGCGTTTACTCCCCTACGATATAAAACAGAGTTGTCCCTTATGGGACATAAGGCGATGACGAGTTAGAGGAATAGCTTTGCTTACATGTTATCGAAATCTAAGTATGAGCAGGCTGCTATGCGTTTCCTAGTGTCTTCTGCATCGTCGTTCTAGATGAAAGGAAAGAAAAATAAATAATGTTTTTTATTGTTGTAAGCTATAAGGCTTATTGGTTTCGTGAAAATGACATAAATCTGTGAAATTGCTGACGCGTTATCTATTTCAACGACCAATTCACGATGAATATATCTATGCGTTGCTGAAACTGGTTTGCCAACAGATATCTGCGACAACATGGTTTGCCTGGAGGGGCAGAGACGCGATGTCTGCTTACGTCATCCGGGCAGGTAGTGGTCTTTTTCGAGTGAAACTAACCTTCACAGTCAGCGAAAATGTAGCAGGGACGCTGATGACGTCATCACAGAAAGAGAGGGTCGTTGATAATACGTTGCTGCCGAGAATCTGTTTCTTTTGCTGATCACTCACCCCTCGGTACATTAATCCTATGGTTGCCATAGAAACTGAAACAAAGGGTAAGAAGCAGCATCAAGCAGTCAATATGCGCACACTCCTTCAAATTATACTTCAGTTTATTCAAATGTTTTACTGATATCTGGCACAGGGTTATTGGAACGTCAGATTTATACGTTTTACTCTGTAGAGCCACTTTATATTTCATATATACCTCGAGATTGCTATATTTTCACGGTTTGCAGTGTCGACGCCAGTCTAACTAGGAAGACGATTTAAAACTTTGTGTAGGCGTAGCTTGCTCGAGTCTTATTGACGTCTTCTCCAGGCATACATCGATATATGTGAAACGAAATCTTGAAATCGATGTCATTAATCTGTTCCATGTATATACAGGTCTCAACACGGACAATTAATACTTAAGTTTGACGTAGATTCAGATTATTTTTGCAGACGTTTTTCTAAAATGACGTTTTGATTTGTTTTCTCAATCATTACATGGATTACGTCACAAATCGTCCGTACCGTTATAGGTACAGTGATTATGATTGGTCGGTGGCATGATAAGTTCGATTGTGTCGTTTTCAGTATGATTTTCATCTTCATCTTCAGCAACAGCGCCGACAGCGGTCCCGCTTGGAAATCTCCATTTCCTGGACAAAGTATCTGGGTCATGTGCTTCTATTTCAAGATCTGAAATGATTTAAATAGTATCGCTATTTAAAATTGGCATGTATTTTAATTGAAGGAACACGCCACTTTCAATAAAACTACACGTATCTCATTTTGAAATACCCTCTGTCCGTTTGATAAGGAGTAAAATTATATTTGATACCCTGCCTACTTTCAAGAAATTTAAAAAAAATGATCAAGAATATAGTTGTATTATTGGATCTAATAAGATTTACAATAACTCAACCGATAAATAGACGATCTTTTTGGAAGAAAATGTTAACTGATACTGATACCAAATGGTATATTTTGTTCATCAATATATCCAGCATTAGAAAATGGCGGTAAACTTTACAGGAAGGACCTTTTTAACTTTTGCATTTTTAAATGAATATTTGTTGTTTTGTGACGTCCGATATAGGCCCAAATTTACACCGGAGAATAATTTTCGTCAAATATACAGTTTATCGGAAACCATAAACGGTGATGGGAAAACGTTCCACGTGTTAAACTTACGTATGACATCTGTTGAGAGTTGAATATATTCACCGATTTTTAGCATTGATGAAATTTTCAACATGACTTGATCGATGGCATTGGGTATGTATGGAAACGATTGTGGGCGCTGTGAACAGAAGATAGAATGTTATCACATCACCAGATATAGAAATCATTTATAAATGTTAAATAAAGTATTCACGTCATCGTCGAAAGATTTATAACATTTATCCATATTGCCTTTTTCACCCCTTGCGTCTGACAGTGTCTAGATCTGTCTTTGCCTCTATATGTCTCTGTCCGTCTGTCTGTCCATCTGTCTATCTGTCTGTCCATCTGTCTGTCTGTCTGCCTGTCCGTGTGTCTGTCCATCTGTCTCTGTCCCTCTCTCTGTCTTTGTCTGTTTGTCTGTCCGTCTGCTCTCTGTCTGTCCCCTCTCTCTCTCTCTCTCTCTCTCTCTCTCTCTCTCTCTCTCTCTCTCTTACCTGTCGTAGGATGTCGGTTGATTGTTGTAGAACACTCTGTAAAGTGAAGAGAAAACGTGATCGAGTTATAGTAACTTTCTTATCACTGCATCGACTTTCTTATAAGTGCATCAAACTGACTTTCTTATCAGTGCGTTTTTCTCATAGTAATTTTATTATCATTTTATTTTTATGATCTTTGTATTTCTATTTTAAGCAGTACGGTGACATTTTATCGATGGAAATCGCTTTAGATGGATACATCATTATTGTTATTAGAAAATACATTTGTCAATTTCAGCAAAAAATCAGACGAATGCGTTATAACAGGAATTTAAGGCTCTTTATCGACATTGCTTACTTATCTTCATCACTAAAATGTTGGAAAAAGATAATAAACCAGTTCATTAAAATTTACTGACAGGTATTTCAAGAACGTCAGTGTTTGTAATTTTGTTGCTATGCATTTGCAATTCATCGTAACTAATCGCGTTATCATAATTATATCATACAAATTGATGCGCCAATAAAAGCAATACAGTAGAGCAGGAATTTTACAATTCTGAAAGAGGCCTATGTCGGTATAACAATTTCCTCCGAGTCTGATAGTGAAACTGGTTTCCACCGAACAAACAAACAAGCAAGGAAATAAATAAACAAATACATAAATGAAAAAATAAAAGCAATGCTACTATCTTCGGGCCACACAGGTTAAATTTATGGTATCTGGACAAAAACCAGGACGGCACTGAGTCAATTAACTGATTATGAGGGACTAAAATCTGATTAAAATCCGCTATCGTGTTACGGGCTTTTTTTTCTGGGTCCTCCCCTCGCTGAAAAAAGAGCGTAACACGACAGCGTGAAAGACAGATCCATCTGTACATCGGATTTTAATCAGGTTAATAAAAAATTCAACTATTAAAAAATCTAACAAAATAGTAATGAATTTAATTCAGTACAATGTATGGTTGGAAAGCACTCACGTCCGCTATTTCAAGAAGCACCTCAAAGTTACTGGATTCGTTAATAAATTGCAAATTTTCTAGCAAATACATGAACGATATTTCCATTCCAGTGCCGTTTGATGTCGTTGCTTGGAATCTCTCCCCGTTTTCAGGCGTCGCTCGAGAGGTGGAGTGTGAGTAAGGCCATGAGCTGGCAAGGACCGACTGAGAGGAGCCGGTGTCGTTGTTTGATGTGGTGGAATCTGGATGGCCGGTTGTTGACGAAGTCAGAAGGTATGGTGAAGTCAATTCAGAGACAGCATCAGTAGAACTGACGCTGGTTGATACGTCTGTTGTTGCAGCAGTTGTTGTGGAGTCCGTGGACCAATTTGAGTATGGCCCGACGGTCGAGCTTGTCACTGAAGCTTGGATGAAAGATATGAATAAAAAATAGAATGAGTGAGTGAGTGAATAGTGAATGAATGAATAAAATTACAAACACGGGTTTCAAAGCAGTTGATTCAATTTAAATCCTACTTATACATGCAGGAGACTGCTTTCTCCTTATTGTAAGCATCACTGGTACGCTCTGTACGCAAAAAACTCTGAGTTTCAGACCCAATCGGGTATAGAAGGTTTTCATTTCCACATCGAATCACAAGCATTACAAAACTCCTTACTGTGATCTTATCAACCCAATTTGCATTTGTAGGGGACTAGGAATTACCATTGATATACTACTTGACAGTAACCCCTTGACCTGACACTTGACTTGCTGAAATCTCAAACTTTACCCTAGCCTTAATTATGTCTTAGCTGCAAATTGTGCGTTTTGTTTAACTCTATGAGCTTCCATCCTAAATAATTTGTGCAATTTTAGCTTTCACGTTGACTGTAAACCTGCGTTCCCCATAGTCTAACCATCATCACCCCATTCGGATCAGGCCCCTATAGTCGCAGCCCGGGGGAGGGGTACTCTCACAGAAAGGTGTACGAATATGTGCCGCCCGAACAGGTCACTTTCTCACGAAAGAATCTAAACGTTGGTCGACGTCGACTTTTAATTAGAAAAACATCCTCAATCTGAGTCGATAACATCCGAAATGTCCAGAAGCTTTAATAGAAAAACCTTGACGTGCGACAGACTAACTGTGTGAAGCGAGAATATCCCTACTAACGGGCAAATTTTGGAGATATATAATATTGGCAGATATACAGATGCTTTCAAATTGGGCGGCACTCTCAATATTGGGAGTACCCTTGGCAACGCCCAGGTGTCTCAGGTACCGACCAGAGGTAGGCCTACATACGCAATGGATGTCAAGTGTGGCACAAGCAACAGATCTCTGATAAAAAATGTCCTGGGACAGTTATCGTCGAAAATTAATCCTTCGGTACCCTACCCTCACCGTACATACCTGATTCCATTTCTGTCATCTCACAAACATAAGATAACGTTTTGGTACATGATCCGCCGCGCCATTGGAAATCTTCGGATCTCTTTAGATAGGCACAGTATTCCGAGTCTGGGTAACCGTCATCCCAGTTAGTCCATATCACCGTGACGTTGTGATTATTCGGATAGTACCAACACCAAATTTCATCATGGTCAAGGTCGGCTAAACCGATCCAATAATCGTCTGGGCCAACTGCATCTATTATTCGTTCTATATAAGCTTGCTCCGACAAGTTGACAATATCCGCTAAATGGCCGCCATTTTGGAATACCTGTTGCTCACATGCTTCTTTGGCCTCGTTGAATGTGACTTTATGGTTTGTCGAAAAAAAGTAACATGCACCGTTATCGCCGTTGGAGAACATGTTTGATCCATTGCAACCTGTAATGGTGAAGTTACGATGATATGTACCTGCGTTATATTGATGTTATGTTTTTTGAAATCAAAGATCGTTCTCTCCAAATAGTACATACATGCATGCATACATAGCTTACAAACTTACATACAATAACGTACGTACATTGATAGATAGACAGACAGACAGATAGATAGATAGATAGATAGATAGATAGATAGATAGATAGATAGATAGATAGATAGATAGATAGATAGATAGATAGATAGATAGATAGATAAATTGATAGATAGATAGATACTGGATAGACAGATACTACCTACCTACCTACCTACCTACCTACCTACATACCTACCTACATACCTACATACATACATACATACATACATACATACATACATACATACATACATACATACATACATACATACATACATACATACATACATACATACATACATACATACATAGAGCGATCTCGTCACGTGACTTGGGCACATATGGACTACTTTTTTATTTCTTGAAAAAAACTTTTCAAAGATTGATGTTCTCATACAAACTGAACATTCATACATTTTACTGAATCTCTGTAAAGTTGCAGTTAATGTCCCTCTAAGTCTGCAGATTGTCGGTGAAGTTTACCCTCCATACAAACCCCAAGAGTGTAAAGTGGACATGCAACTGTCACGTGTGTTTGTCAGAAGATCATAAACGTTATCTGCCATGAGATCTTCTACGTCTATTAATGGTACATGTTGTAAGAGAACGGAAAGGTATCAGTTCCAAAACGTGTGTCATGAATACCAAACCTCAGAAAAAGTGGACTGTTTTAACTTATGATAATATTTCCAGTAATTTTGCAACAGAAAAGTGACTGAATACTTGAGACTGATCAATCAGGAGGACTGACTATTTTGTAAAGTCTGTTCTGGAACATCTCGTCGTCAAATGCCATAACAAACCACAGAAACGAACTGGTCATATAGTATTTATTCAACAGCGTGCCAATGAATTGTGGTCATGTAAACTTTGAAAAACAGCATTACGGCGCAGGCAAAAAATTGTTTGGTATTCATTTTATAAATCACAAACGATGCTTCCACATTCTGATTTTTATAAGATATTTATGAAGTGATAGTCTCCTCTTTGTATGAACCACTGTTAGATCTTTTCAAAGTCTTTAAAGACATCCTGACAAAGATTGGTCGGAGATCGCACAAGCGGGTCCTTGCATGTTCAGTGGCTCCTGTTCAGAGCCCTTAAATTTAAATATATCCTGGATGACTGTACGCGCTTGCTATAGTCTCTCGATATTCTTAGCCTCCGTATAACGCGCCTCAGGGACAGATATTCGGACTCTCAAATTTCTACAATTCCTTTCTGATCTTGTGGGGGTTCATTTTAAAGCTCTTGGAGAAAGGAAAACTTTCACCGTCTTCGTTTTTCGAAAATTCAACATTTAATGTTTTCCATGGAGTTAACACAGGGCATTTTGAATTTCAAGTATCGCAAAATGTCGCCCAAAGTTTGCACGGTGAACCCGATTTTTATTGTTGATTTGGTGAGAGAATGGTTGAAAGTTTCATTTAGAAAAGTTTGAGCAAAAGTTTATGTCTTTCACTTTCGAGGCGCATACTTCCAGTATACCTTAAAGGTAACGTTGAGGCAAACTTTTATGACAGCTAGATTTATAAATGTGTTAAGGATACAAGAGGAGCTGTTGCTGTTGATATAGATTATTTAACCGACTTTTATTAAATCTGAAGTTGAACATTTCATAATTATCGCAACAAAAAGAAGTAGACGGGGATACTGCAGTTGCTCCGAAGACAGTCGCAATTGCTTTTAGATTTTTATTTCGTTAATCGAGCTTTGAAAATTCTGAGTGAGGAACTAGCCCAGGAGACTGGTACCTTGCAATGGTATTTGCCCGTTGGTTATGGTACTGGCTGCGTGTCTACGATAGTCGCCAGTGAAATATGATCATGATGATATGTAAGGCACAGACTGGCTACAGTCTGACAGTCGAAGCGATCAAAAATAGAGTGTTGATAGTGAACTTTAGTTTCTTCATGAAAGTCAGTACGCTTTTATTCGCAAACAAAAAAAGTTGTAAACAGTTTTGATATTATATTAACCACTCGGTGAAAATGAGTGTAACGTTAGGTTCAAGTGTCGTCAAAGTACAACCCCACCACAATGATAAAATTGATGATAAATTTAAGTCTTAGAAGGGTTTTTGTAATAAAAAGAGCATCGATTAGCAAAGTCATTAACATCACCGCCGTCATCTGAATTGCGGTGTCATCTTCCCCGATGTCATCTCGGATAAGATGGAAAATGCAGACTATCATTTTAAGAGACTGAAGAATAGATGCAGTTAATAAGTATTTGAATAGGCATTCGAAAGTGAAGCTGGATTTTATTTGGCATTGTTCGAATCTTTCTATGTGCATTCTATATCCATCTCATACCCTAGGGACGTAGTCAACTTCAGTTGGATTCGGATTGCATATGCTGTCATGTTCACGTCGGATGAGTAAGTCATGAATACGGCATTGATGGATACAAAAACGCAAAGATTGAATTCTTGTCATAAGGCTCTGTCCGACACAGCGTAACCATCCGTAAACTTGACCTGTAATATGGTCCTAATTACTCAACCATTTTCTTCAGATTCAGACACAGGCGCTTGGCACATAGCTGGGATAATAACCGTATTTAATATGTAGAGTTGATTATTTAGTAAAAGAA
>LD364440.1:0-16546 GCA_001465055.1 Ptychodera flava | reverse complement strand
CATTCTGAAGGCCAATTGGTTCCAGATCGATGATGCTTCCATCATCCCACTGACAGGAACACACACTGGTTCTCCGGCATTCCCAGGCAACTTCTCCCGGAATAGAGGAAAGCAAAACCAGCAGAGAAAGCAGCCGTGAAATTCCAGCAGCCATTCTTTTTTGACATATAAGTGGGTGTCTGCCTGGACGGACTCAAGTCCCATGAGAGAAAGGGGTGTCACTCTGAAAAAGTGACAGCATGAAAGTTAATAAGTCATGTATTAAGATTGAAAGTGCAGCGTTTGCTGCTATGTCATAGTTTGTGGAGAGAACAAGGAGAACCATCATTGTTGTCATGACTATACAGTAATATTTGAGGGGTATAGTGATACCTTGTATTTTTTTAAAGTTTTGAATAGCCAAGCTCATTATTCGGAGGAAGTAATAAGTATTTATGATAAATAATACTTTAATACATCAACTCATATGGTCAATGCAAATTTACACAATGGATTATTATGCAGAGACAAAGGAGCCAAGCAGTAAATAATCTGAATACAGTCTCAAATCTCAAATGATCACAGACTTCTGAGCTGATAAGCACCTAGCATCTATTAAGAAAAGTGGCAGAAAGAGAGACTGGTATTTGAGATTGACAACAAAGGATACAGGAGTGAAGTGTAAGCACAGAGTGGAAATACCGGTATTTATATTTGGTGTTATACCATTTTTATAGAGATATTATCAAGACACTTTGCTCATGGATATAATGATCAAACAACCTTAGCTGTTACACTGTGTGTTTTTGTACAAGGCAATGTACATGTAATCATCTACCAAGGGATATTTCAAACCCATGATTTTAATTTGAGGTCATGGATGTTTTACATGTAAATTACCATAAGGTTTAGTTGTCGCAGTGTTTCCTGTGAAATATTGCTAACACTGTCAGAGAAAATGAAAAAATGCTGCAAAAAGTGTAATGGTGTGTGGTAAATGAATGATTTCAGTCCAGACATATGATTTGCTGTAATGCAGTAAACGATTTGATTCAGTGAAGACAGACTGTAGGTTAAGGGTATAATAATCTATTTTATGATCATCCCAAATATTTCAATAATGATAGGTACATTTCACATATCAAAGATTTTCAATCTGTGCTTACAATATTTGAAACAATCAATGATCAAAAATACTTCTTAGTAAAACTTGGATCTGTACAAAAAACAAGACATACACACATAATATGGTATTTGTATTCGATTTCTAGCCCATTGGTGCGAACAAATTGGAGGAAATCTTTACAGCATATCAGAACAGATACATACGTTTGGGATGTGATTAATCATAGAAATTACAACAATTTTAACATATATATTTCAAATACTGTCAGTGAAATTTTCATGCTTGTGACACATTTTAAAACAACATCTTGTTTTCAATATATTTACATATGATATTAAAACCCTGTAAAACGTCAAAATTCTGTAGAAGTAGTAAATATACGCTGTGCATTCACTTGGAAATATGAAATCAGTTTTCAGCTGACAACACACCTCAACAATGACGGATCAAACTTTTGTTCACACATTGCTTTTAACAGTGGGGTATAAGCTTCTCACTTTCATCATCAAGAATAAAAATCTGCATGAGAGTCCTTAGATCAGAGATGCAAATTCTTATGAATTTACTGAAATATGAATAAAAATGGCTATCATTCTTCATGCAAACTGTGCAGGAAAAAATTACAATCTTGATTTTCATAGAGAAAGGTCGGGAAATTTGATTTTTAGTATGTGCAACTTTCTTGCTGAGTCCATGCAAATTGTAGAACGGTACAGATGGTGACAGTCCAAATATCTGTCCTTGAGGCTCACAAATTCTGCCGTGAAAGTTCTGCAGTCTGCAAAATGTCCTTATTTTATGATCCATCTAAATGTTAGAGTAGTTGCCTTGTTTTCTGCATGGACTTATCATGAACAGGAAACCCTCCTGTGAAAGACAGAAAAAATATGCAAAATTACATTGACAAATTTTCTTTGTAAGGGGGAGGGCGGTTAATGATATCACAAAGAAGACACTGACAAGATAGGTGTTCTGGTGAATGAGTATGAAGATTTGACAGAAGAGTGGTATGTCACATAAAGGATGATGAAAAGAAATATCATGGATCAAAGGACGTACTGAGGAAGACAGAGAGAAAATGAAATGACGGGCGGAAGTTGCTTTCACACCGTTTTCAACTCAAATACCTTCTCTGTTTATAAATAGAGAAGTTACAAAGCATCAGAATGTCTAAGATTCAATGATATGAGAAAAACATCAGAAGATAGTTTCAATAAATATCATAATTTTAGTATGGATGTATTGTAGAGAAGCAGCTACCAGAAATTCTCATAAAACAGACATGAATTAGCTTTACAAAATCAACAACATGTACAATTTGAATTGGTAATAGTTATCATACTTTGATGTAGCTTGGAAGGGATACCCAGAATCCTTTGTTTGGCACAAGATCGCTGCCTTCTTCATGTTTCACAAATTTCATGAACAGAACCCCACCTATGACGTACACTACGACCAGGACAAGAGCACTGAAATTCAAAAATCAAATTTTTAAAGATAATCATCTGCATCATCACTCTTTAAAATTTAATAAAGATATTCAAGTTAAAAAAGCAATTTTGTAAAATTTTTTGCACTGCTTGTGTTTCAACACTGGAAAAATAAGTAAATAAATTCTAACAATTGACAGTATCTCACTTCTTTTAACTCATCTAGAGTGTCTATGATTCTGTATTGTCTGGTGATATGAACATTCTACATTTATAGTGTAAAAATAAGTGTATGTATATATATATATATATATATATATATATATATATATATATATATATATATATGAACATCTTTTATACACACACCACATTCGTATTTGTACATTTGAGCATTAGTGTCTTATCTGTGATCTGTGTTTTAATTATGAAGACAAATTTTGTAGATATTTTCAGTATAAGGAAATGAGACATTATCATGGAAAAGCATCCATCTCGCTTGGTTGAATACCTGTGTGTACATTCTTTGTCACTCACTTTGAACTGAATACACAGTGATTCAACTTACACGATACATAAAATGGATCCTACACTCAGACCACCTCCTGAATATTCTGAATCTTTGGTTCCACAGCAATGGTGTGATATTAATTCAAAATTCTGTATAAGAAAAAAACCCACATACATGAGGGTTCTCAGAATGGTAAACTTGGAATTCAGTAGCAGATAGTAAACTTTGGCAATTCTGAATGTAAAAACAAGAGCCTTAAACTTTTATCTTTATAGAGGGCGCTTACATTAAAAAAACAAGAACTGCTTATATTAGTGGTTGGTAGAGGGTGTAAATCTCATTATGCTGATCAGTGAGAAAATCAAAGTGAGACTCAAAGCTGAGATACACTTTATAATGGTAAAGAAAACTTAATGAATAAAACATATGCGTGTGAGAAGAACTTATCCTCGGTATCAATGGTTATGATAACCTTCACCATCACATTTCCTTTAGTATTAATCCCTTCAACAAAATAATTGGGAATGCATTTTAAATATATTTACAGTAATTTCTGAAATAAAATGTTTTCATTGAAACTCCATGCATAGTATTGTCCTGTCAAGGTCCTGATGCAATAGGCGCCTCTTCATATTTTTGACAAAAAGGTTAGGGGTAACTGTCCCCATACAATAAAAAAACACAGAAAACAAAACGGCACATCTAAATTGACTTACATAGGTTAGATCAGGTGATTCTCCTTGCATGGATAGGGTGTCTGTTCCAGGCGTTGATGCACATGTCAATTTCACCTTAGTTGTTCTTGTTGATGAAGTACAAATAACATAGCCAGTCACAGTTAACAGATACATGCTGATTTTCTTGGCGAATCATTAAATGTCATAATGGTGAAGAAGTCGTCACATGCAATAATTTAATGAAATAAAATACCTAACAGTACGTGATAAAAATGAATAGTTCTATTTGTTCCCGTTCAGTGTACAAAAAAATTGAAACACTGGTAAGTGATTGAGCACCAAGAAACTATACCTTTTGGAAGTACTTGTAGTGATCGCTTTTGATTTTGCAAGAAACACAAATTTTATCACATTCAGATGTAATGTCATTAAGTTATAGTCGCACCAGCGGCTTACTGACTACGCATGCGCATATTCATAATATACTATGCGAGTAACCGGAAGTGTGCCCTTCTTTCATGGGCGCCGCCATGTTTTTTTTTTTGAGTACTCGTAAATAAACAAATACGAAACAAATTACTATTATATAACATGCCATTTATAAAATATACCTCTTTTATTAGCCAGTAAATGTTATTATGCACCTTGTCGCTGATACAAAATATCGTTAATATAGATAAAGGGAGAAAACTGTCGTGCATATGAACGGGGGCATAGGCAAAGAATGCTGGGATTGAATTTTAGAAAAGCGCCCCCTGTGTCAATAATTAGATTCAAAAATTGCCAGTTTTTAGACGGAACGCTATAGTTTTCAGCTTGCAAGTGGAAGGTGGGCAGTGCGGTTACCATTGCAATGATAATGATGGCATAATACGTCCCTTGTTTAACGCAATAGGCTGTTATCATTGTAAAAATTGCCAATTTTTGTCCACAATTTTTACACGTTACAGAAAATCTATAGGCCTATACCTGCACTGCTGCAGGGTTTGATGTCGTGTACGTACGTGAACTGCTTTCATCAGAGGGAAACTGGGCATAGTTGTCATATAAACGTTTATGAAGTAACAATGAATTACATTTCATCATGAATCAATACAAATAACATTGCCAATCTCAACCCCTGGCACGACACCAAGGGCTGAGCACTATATAATAATATTATATACGGCTCAGCCCTTGGTGTCACGCCAGGGGTTGAGATTAAAAATGTTATTTGTATCGATTCATGATTAGTAATCATAAAGGATAAAATAGAATTAATTGTTACTTTCTATATACGTTTGTACAAGTATGACCGGTTTACCCTATGATGACAGTTCACGTACACGATGTCAGACCCTATAGGTATAGATTTTATTCTGTTATGTGTAAAAAAGTTTGACATAAATTTGCAATTTTTACCATGATTACTATCTATTGTGTTTAACAAGGGACGTATTGTGCAATCGTTAACTTTGCAATAGTAACTGTACCGCCCAACTTCCGATATTGTAAGCTGAAAACCAGCGTTACTTCTAAAAACGGGTACAGAGGGCGCTGTTCTAAGATTCAATCCCAGCATTCTTTGCGGATGTTCTCGTTCATATGCCCGACAGTTTTCTCTCTTCTGTTAATTTTTAGGCGTGATAAGAAATTTTGTATCAGCGACAGGGTGAATAATAATAATTACTCGCTAATAAAAAGATATATTTTATTAATGGCATGTTATAAAATAATAGAGAGCACGTTTTGGATTTGTTTATTTACGAGCACTCAAAAAAACATGGCGGCGCCCACGAAAGAAGGGTACACTTCCGGTTACTCGCATAGTATATTATGAATACGCGCATGCATAGTCAGTAAGCCGCTGGCGCAACTATTACTTATTCTATCCTATATGATTGGTAGTGAATTAATTGTCTACTGCAACGGTCCTGCCAACAACATGTCTGTGAAAATTCTAAAATATAATACACTGTATATATATAATGTGTTCAGTTTTACCTGATTGTAGGATCTTGTTCACCTGATCCAGTGTACTGTAGTATGACATTATCACCATCCATGGTGAACTTAGCCGTTGATTGGTCGCCTAGGTCGTAGAAGGTTCCTCCAAGACCTGAGCTTGTTTTCTGACATGCCTAGCACAACCAATGTGTCCATGCGACAATTTTGACAGAAAAGGCAATAATATCATGATGAAATCAGGTCAGAGTTTAATGAGACAGTTCATGTAATCATGATAGGGAGGTCAATATCATTATAGCGAGGTCAATATCATGTTAGGGAGGTCAATAACATGCATGATAGGGAGGTTGATATCATGATAGGAGGGCAGAATATGGGTAAATATCATGATAGGGAGCAGCTATGATGATGACCATTGAGTCTATGTGCATATGTAAGCATCGATACTGCCAATAAACTGAATGCAAAGTGTAATATTATAGTTTGACAAGAAAAAGGTAAATGTAATGAGATTCAGCATGACATGTACTGCAGCTGGGACAAACATATAAACATTAAATGTTTGAGGCTATAGTAAAGAAAGTATGGAATTGTAAAAAAACTTGCAACTTGTAGCACATTTGCTGTTACCGATATGGTGTACAATTTCAGACGTGTACGTATCACACAATAACTGAATTATGAATCATTGCAACAGAGTCTATATATTTAACTTTGCCTATTACAACAAGAATGAAAGTTCAAATGGATTTTACAGGTTGTACCCTACTACACAGGGAATTGACAGAAATGATGTCACATGTTTACTTTAAACAAATTACCAAGTAAAAGTTGACAGTCTAACTGTCTTGATCAAGTGAACAATGATAAAGCTATCAGGCTTTTTTCGCTAAAAAGCATTGAAGATCCTAAAAAGTTTTGCATAATCAAGATTTAAATCAGGGTTTTTCCAGTTTGACCACAAATCATAAAACATAAATATCACAAATATTATCTTACTCATTTCATATTTTGTAAAAATAAACAAAACAAGTGGACTGGCCGCTTTTCAGAAGAGCTTTAGGTTATTAATTGACAGTCTCATTGACTGCATGACTGAATGATATAATAGAAATGAAACAATACATCCATTGGATAAGTTCTGCATCTGTGGCAGTTTAATATACATGTATGTAAAAGAGAAACTCATTTGTTTTTTCTCAATGAAAAGATGGTCAGAGGTATGTTGATGATAAAATATTGTAAAATTATGGTAGCTCAGAATTTTGAGATGTAATATGTTCTCTACACAAACACAACATTGATTACTGACTCTGATAGGGATTTCACCAATAATTAAATTTCTCTCTGAGCATTGGGTCCATTGTATACTTACACTGACTTTATCGCAGTCACCTCCCTCCGTGAAATCAAAGCATGGATTGTAACTGTAGTAGTAATGGTCAGGTCCTTCCTGGTCTTTAAACCTAAGGGGAATACACAACCATCAAAAACTATGTAAATCCTACATTTTTTTCTTTTGTATTTTTGCCAAGAACTCTAATTTTCATTCCCTCTCTGAAATAGAGATTATACATTTCTTCTATATGTAAAAAATCACTACAGCTACAACAAGCACACCTGTAAGTGTGGTTTATGTTTTTTTATGGTGTTTATACCATTGGTTCAAAGTATTGATGACCTTCCTTAAATTTGACAGATAAAGAACACCCATATGCTAACACACATTTTCAGAGAATTTCAATATCATGTCCTCATACTGGACATATACATATTAGATTAAGATTAAGATTATAAAGTTCATTCATATTGTCATTTGCTTATCAGACAGATGGAAATTTTAAGGTATTACCCAATGAAAATGTTATAAAACTATTTTCACAACGGGAAAAATTTTACATCTAGGTTTCGGAGTTTGTTTGTGATTCTAATTGCCAGAAACAAATGTTGGTTTATGTTTCAAGGCGCTATCTAATTTTGTGAAGCTGAAGATATTGCCTTGTTCCAAAATTAACTCATGTGAAAATCATGTGACGCACCCCCATTGAAGACATTGAAACTTGTTTTCTCACCTGGCTGTATGATCACTTCTACCTAAGGGCGTCAAGTCTATCACCAATCCATTATCCAGCTTGCATGCACATGAGTTAATCTTGGTGCATTTGCCTGCAGCCTGTGCTGTAAATACTAGTAACAGCAGAGTGGGACAGAGTTGTTTCCCTGCCATTGTGATGATAGTTGCGCTGCGTATAAAGGGGTGGAGTTGTTAACTTATGTGAACTACTGCAGGGAGAGGCTAGTAAGTGTAACAAGTGACTTCAAGTGGCTGGGGTCAAAGTTCATTTCACTTTCACTGTTAATGATTAACAAACATCTCTACAGGATGATTTGTAATACTGATAGGGAAAATATACAGTAACATAAAACTATGTACTCATTGCTCAAATAAGATATGTGATAGCTTAAAGTTATTTTTTCTTTTATGAATTGTATATTAATTTCATTTTATAGCTAATGTATTATACTATTCTTGGTTAATCCGCTGAAAACCGTGCATACACAATGGTTCATAAAATTCCATAGTTTCCGTTTACCATACAAAAGTGTTGCTTTGAGCAATACAAACAAACCAAAGAACATTTACCTTGAACCTTATAAATCTACTATTCCATACCACAATCTGCATATTGTTGCTCATTTCATATATTGCTCAACTACTGCAAATTTGCTTGAAAATTTGCAAAAAATTTCCAATGGTCAATTTACTTATTCATTGTTATCCTTCAGTAATAGGATATCGACAGTGATATATTCTAACATGTCTGATATGAAGTAATTTGGCGGATCTCACAATCTGATATGATATACTTTGTTTGTTACAAGCAGCAAATCATGTCTTGTCTTCCTTTGAATATCAACACAAAAGTTTACTAATTCTGTGATATCATCTTGTTGTCTTTTACCTACAATGAATCATGTACAACTAGAATAAAAATGCTGTGATGTCATGCATACATTAAATTCAATAAATTTATTTTACATTAAAACGGTTTGTACGTCATTAAAAATATGATTATGTAAATTGAGTAAATGATTTTGTTCTGGCAGTACCATTACAAAATACATGACTCTGAATTTACATTTCACTGTGATAAGTACATGTAAAATTCTCTGCTCTTCTGCTGGTAAATTTCATCTCAACTGTGACCATACAAAAATACTTCAGTTTATAATATCACAATAAGATCATGTTTTTTTTCAAGATGTCATTCAACTTTGTTTGAAAAATAGTGGCAGACAAAAGGGACGTTATATGTCTAAAGACAATATGAAACTGTGTGAAAATATGACAAATCACAAGTGAAGTTTGAACTTTTAAAATTGGGCTGATCATTTGGCCATTTGTTGTTTGATGCATGTTGGTATACACAGTATTCAGCTTGTCCACTTGGCCTGTACATAAACTGCCTTTTCTGTTGAGAAGTGAATTCTGGTCCAGACTTGAATTCCAAATTTAAAAATAACAGTGCATTTTACACACACAGACACTAAACATTCTTTTGAAGTAGAATAAGAACTTGAAAATGACATGCACAATAAAAATGATGAAAAAAATCACTAAAAGTTAGCATTACTGGCCCTTTAAGGTAACGGCTGATCTCGAACATATTGTGATACTATCAACTTTAAATGTTCTTTTTATACTCAAGTATATGCACACTTCTACAGATAAACACATCTGACAATCAGACAAATGCACATCCCCCGTCTTTGAAATTTCCATGTACATGTATATTTGCACACTCCCGAAACACACTACAAAAAGCTATTTTGCTTTCTTTTAGTTTTTCACGTAATGCTGAATTTCAATGTTCACTTTTACAGATCATGCACTTTCCATTTCTTTCTGAGTATGTAGTACAGATAAAACAAGCCCCCTGTCCTCAGCTTTAATCCCATTCCCGTTTCAAGTCTATATTTCATTGTACGTGTCTCTGCCTCCTTTCCGGCATGGACTGATTGCAAACAGGAAACCATCCTGTGAGGAAACAAAAATAAGATTTATGTTACCCCTTGGAGCGCTGTAATTTTTTCCCACCAAAATTTCAGTGCAACAGTTTACCAATTGTTATAAATTTTTTTGATAATTTTAGACCAAATGGACATCACATTTCATTGGCTATGGTTTTTTATCAAAATTTTGGCAAAAATTTGAAAAAATTTTCAATGGATATATTCTACCAAGACAACAAAAATTGACTTTGGTGCTCAAAGGGTTAACACAATGACAGACACAAGGGAATATACTGGTATAGAGGATTGAAAACAATTTCCTGAGAAATGAAGCTGTTGCCTGACATGAATAACTTGTCACAAAGATACTCAAGGTGTTGATCACAAAAACACTTCAAACATTCATTGAAGTGGTAGAGAAATCAAATCAAGCAAAACGATGCCTCAACTTTGTTTTAAATTACTGTTTCAATGACTGAAATTCTTCCTGTATTTCTCAGGCTCAGTTGCTGTTTATGTTTCTGCCAACTGCATATAAATTATTTGATAGCTCATGTAACAAAACTTTTTGCAAGAAACAGTTGGACAGAAGTTCTATCTGTTATTGGACAATTCAACACAAATCAGTGTGAGAGTAGTTGTTGATCCTACCTTAATGTAGCCAGGTAGGGATACCCAGAATCCTTTGTTTGGTATGAGGTCACTTCCTGTTTCTTTTTTCACAAACTTCATAATGAGAACTCCACCAATCAAGTAAACGATTACCAAAACTAGTGCACTGATACAACATGATGAAAAAAATATTTGTACATCATTGACAGCAAGGGAAAAATTACGTAAACTGTTATCATGTAGAGAAAAAAATCAATTCTTGGTACCTTGAATATGATTTTGCCACTTATGTGAGCAATAAAAGTCTCAGGCATTTGACCATATTTTCAATATGGCAGATTTCCACAGGTAAAACACAAGAGATTACAGAAGCAAAAGTAAAGTTTTAGGTTATACAGGACTTAAAGTGTCACGAATACCTGAAAAGATGAAAAGATGAATAGGCTAGTTTCACAAACAAACAGATCTCGAACTTTTTGCTATGACAGCAATCACATTTGTCTTAAAGGTATTTATAAGATAACCATCTCAAACCCTAGCTGTGGTGAAAAGTCAACTTTTTACCCATAATGCACTTCAATATCATGTAGCTTCAACACACCTAGCACAAGACAAAAAGCTATTTAAGGTATAGTGAGAATTATACACTGTGCTACAGAAGCAAAGGGTTATCAATTAGACAAAATCAAATTGTAGTGTAGTTGTTTGCATATATTGAACAAAATATGATTGATTTCTCACTGATCATTTCTATTATTTTTACTGTCTTCATATAGCCATAATTTTATGCAACCATATCAGTATGAACTTCACTTTTGATTTGGACATTGATTGTACCTGCATTACTGATTACAAACAATTGCTGCCATGAGCTGACTATATTCCTTAACATTTTCAGATGAGTAATCATTTTACTTTGTATCACAGTACAATTTACCAAACTAACACTTACAATGACTCTGTCTAAAATACTAGCCCTGATTGGGAGTTGGAAATATCTGGATGGTGCAAAAATATCCATGAGATAACTATCTAGATTCAGTATTTTCACTAAAAATGTCCATCTTTTGCTTTACGTTCTAAAACAACATCTGGGCTTGAATTAAGTCTGTTCATATCATGGAGAGGGCTTTTTGCCTTAAGTCTGAAGATTTTACTCTTTGATACTCACATTATACAGAGAATTGATCCAGCACTAAGCCCACCATCCCCTCCTCCTGTGTCTTGTTTACCACAACAGTGTTGTGAATACAGCTCAAAATTCTGCAAATAACATGCATGTGATAATACCTCAATCATATACAGGTACCTCAACTATATAACGTCAGACTTAACTGAACCAATTTTGTATCTGCATGTGTGGCAAAGTTATTCAAAACTGATAATTACCTTTCACTCAATCTCTATCCTATATTACACTTTCGGTTCTTGTACTCATTGATATGTGCCAGGAAAGTTGAATGATATGTCCACTAAAAACAAAAAGTGTTTGCACTTTTCATCTGTAGAGGGCAATCATCCAGTGTGTCAAGACATCTGTTCCAAAAACTTTACAATGATTCAGTGATGTGATTGAGAAAGATTTTCTAAATTTTCTAAATTTCAGAGTTAACCATGGGTATTTTTGGAAAACCAAGATTTCATGCAGAAAATCTGGGTTAACATTGAACTTACGTAAGTAGTCGACCCAGCTGAAGATTCTCCGTATGCAATTAAAGCATCTGGTGTTCCACTATTCGAGCAAATAAGTTTTACTTTACTCGTCCTGTGAAGAGAAAAAGCCATTCTGACTTACAGATCAGACAAAATCTTGACTTTGTTCTAATTAAGTAATCAAAACTTTATATTCATTAAGTTAAGAAGTGCTACTTTTGTTGATGTTACAAGCTAAATCTCAATGGACTTGTGACAAGCATTTGGGGTCCACAGTTTAGTGTCCATCTATCCGCAAAAATAATGTTCTTTCAAAGTTTCAATTTAATTTCAACCTTTGTTTTGGTTTATTTTGAAAGGGGAGAAGGTGGTATATATTTGTGCATAATTTGTCATAGCAGGAATAGTAGCATTATTTGTTTCACTTCAACAAAATGAATTTTTGGTATCTTGTATATGTAGTGAATGCATACCTCTGAGTAGGGTCTGCTGTTCCGCTACCACTGTATTGCAGGAATAGATCATTGCCCTCTGTGACAAAGCTGGCAGACGCTTGATTACCTAGATCGTAATCCCTCTGTGCCACCCCTGGTGAGGACTTCTGACAGGCCTGTGCAACATACAGTTTATACTTCATAAAATAAATCTGAATTGTTGGAAGAATAGAAGCAGATTTCCATAATTGCTGTCCTCTCTTTGCTTCAAGTCCGCTAGATACAATTATGATTGTTCTCGCCATCGTACAATTGTTGGGTATTAATGATAAAAATCGAGGTTTTCTGCACATTTTTGAATTTGAGAGAAGCAAATTACAGAAAAAAAATTACCAATATTTGAGATTATACATGGCTGCCATTTTTGTTATAAATGTGGAAGTCTAGCAATTCTACTTTTCACAAAACACATTGGTAAAACTTCTTTTTCAGAGAATTATCATTCAAAATGGATCAACACACCGCTGTGTTCAGCAGCAAAGAATTGGTAGTGAATGTCTGCACCTGGGAATATTCCACCTCAATATTGTTGATACAACTTTAATGATAACTTTCAGATCAATTGTTTACTCTAGACTGACATGACAAGTTATACACTCACAGCGACATTTTGACAGTCTCCAGTACCATCAGTGAAATCATAACATGGATTGTAACTGTAGTAGTAGTAATCTGATGTACTCAGTAAATCCTGAAACCTTGAAATAAACAAACAAAAATTAATAAGGTTAGCTAATTACTTGATGACAATGGAAAAAACTGACTGTCGTTGGGTCAAAAATTATATTTATCAAAAGTGTGTCACACAGCCATACTATGCTAGCGCTAACACTTTCAGTCGATAGTATTGAAATTGTTCAAAGAATGATTTGTCCTCGAAAGTTTTTGGTACAACATTAGAGAATAATGTATACCTATGTTTGCATATTAATGGTTTTTTGATAATGGACAATGCATTCTGTTTGGTTGCATAGGTATAAACAAATCAGAACTTCGGATGAACATTAGGATTCGAGCATATCCTTTATATATTTTGCGGTCCCCGGAGCAGCATACATGTTATTGTTAGGGAAAACTGTACATCTTACGGAAAAACAACCTAACTTTAAAGAAAAGCATTGATTTGCCCAAAGCACTTATATTTACCCTCATCTGAATAAACTGCATTGAATGTCACAGTTTTGTTAGGGGACAAGTTGAAAAGTGTTTTATCGACAAACTTCCCAACGGCATCAATTGGTCAAAACTAGCAGCTCTAATACATATACAATATATGAGTCTCAAGTGGTGGAGTAGGAAATCAAATAATGTAAAACACAGCAATATACACAGATCTTAAATTATAATGGCTGCATTAATTAATTTCCCTAAATCTGACACTGAAATGCCTGGATGGTACGACAAAGCAAAATGCAGACCATCTGAAGTTTGTTGTGCATGACATGGGAGTATACTCATAAATGCTATCATATGACTGGCATTACATAATTCTGATATGAACTGTTCAGGTATGTTCATTTATTAACGCTCATGGAAGTTTATAAAAATAGTATAAACAAATCTAAAATGGGTTTGTCAGGTCATAAATGAACACTTTGTATTGTCCAGACCTAGCATTTGAGTATCTTGAAATTGTTTGCAAAATAAAAGTTTTGTAACTGTGCGGTAGCTGGAAACAAAAACGTGTGCAGGTGTATAATTCATACCTGGCTGTGCCATCATTTTTGCCCAGTTCTTTCAAGTCTACCACCATTCCATCGTCTAGCCGACACTTGCAAGAATTGATCTTCTTACAAGCCCCATCTGTCTGAGTTGCAAAGAACACCACCAGCAGAGCCGACTGAAGGACAATAATTGCCATGCTCCCCATGGTTTTAGACATATGTGCATCAGGAGGGGGGTGGTTGCTGATTCACACACCGGGCAACTGGTGTTGTCACAAAGGGCAAAGGTCAATTTGGGTTCCCCCAATCAGGAGACTATTACATAACAGTCACATGATTTCAAGACTGGCAAGATTAGTAATACTACTAGCTTTACATATCCATTCATTACATTGTTTACTGTAGGCTTTGAGTGCCATCAGGTTTCCTTCCTTGTTTATGCTAAACCACTGAATGGACCGTTACTCAGCATTTTCATTTGCTGCATTTGTGATGCAGATTTAAAGCGACAGTCAATATTAAGGGAGCATGCAGCTTCACAATGTTGTTTTCAAATTCATGCAACTGGTTTTCAAAGCTTTAATTGATCATACGCACTGCTCCACTGTGTACTAGCTGGTATGTTTTGATCAGCTGTGCGAAAGAGTCTCGAGTGCACAAAAATTACGTTCAGACATATCTGTTCGTAATTTTTCAAGCCTATTTTTTCATTCCTAAGGTGATATATCATACTCATGGCATTGTGGACAATTGGCTTGGCATAATATTACTTGCTAGGAAGAAGTCATCAGCAGAGATGAATCACAACTCCTGAATTTCCTCTGGGGTCAACTCTTCAAAAAAATGGCGCCACACAACATTATGATGTCAAGATAAATCTGATATAATTTGATGGAGACGCCACTTGATGGAGGGAACATGCGGTTGGATCACAAAATTCAATGAAAAATACATTAGTAAAATAGCTTCTCAATGCAATGAGACAGAATTTTTGACAGAAAGTAAAATTGACATATTCCAGATGGCAACAGGTGACATAAGCAGGGTTCAAGAAAAACTTGAATGTTCTTGCGACTGTCTATGATTCTACTGTTTTCACAAGGAAGGAGTTGAAGTCACCCACACAGTATTTCTAATAAAAGTTTCATCTCATACAGCGTATATTCACAGTGGATTTTATTATAATCCTGGAGATTCCAATTCTCTTACCAGCAGTTAAAATTGCACATCGTTCATACAAAGACTGTTTTCACAAATTCATTTCTGGAGTTAAACGGCAAATTTGTTGAAAGTGGAACTGTTCTATATATATATATATATACAATGTACACTAAAATAAGAAAATCTAAAAAAATTCTGTTTGAAATTTACAGCTATACATTTCCATTTATAGACATCCATATAAATGAGCGGCATGCTTTCTATCCCAAATTGAATTCAAAATGACTATTATCATTTCATCTATTATCATTTCAAAAAGTTTGTTCAAAGCTTACTAAGGTGAGATATAAGAATGGAATGAATTGAAATTTCTTTTAATATCATCAGAACTGATGATGTGATATATCAATACAAATACCATCCGTAGAGGAATAATTATTACATAAATGTGAAACCAGTTTTTTTCAAACATCGAAAAAACATAACTCGGTGATGCCACTTGCAAAATAATTTAAGAATTAACGTTTACATGAAAGGTCAATACATGTCTTTATACCAATGATTCTTTGCTGGAGAAGGTTGGCAAATATAGTCTAGTAACTTCAATGTCAATTTTTTTGCAATTTTTTCAATAAAAACATTGGGCATTCAATGTGATCTGCTTATTCAGCAATGTTGAAAATTCAAACATAGCAGACTAATAAAATTTCTTCTTCCGTGATATGTGATTTTCACGCTTTTACATGATCTTTTTTACCACAATATTAATATGTAATCAATAGTACAGGTGATAGTTGAAGAAATCAGGTTACCTCTATTTATTGTAGAAAATTATTGACTTTTGATGACAGAATGAAAAAAGGGCATAAAGTTTACAATGACTAATTACCCAGTAACTTTAACAATGAGCAAAAGGGAGGAAGGCCCATAATAGCAGTAGAATATGACTCATAAGTAAAACAGCAGACAAAACTGGAATTACAGTGGCACGTCTAAATCCTTCAGCATACATTATGATTTGCATAACATTTTTCAGAAAACACTGTATGTACAAGGAAAAGCACAATGAAGCCAAAGTAAGTAAATTCTTTGTTTTGCGTCCGCGCGCGCCTAGGTTTTTGGAGATTTTTCGAAAAAAAACACACTTTCCTTTCTAAATTTCGCCGTTGGTGGCGCTATTTTGTCGCAAAAACAAGTTGTGGCTTTTAACTTTGCGATGAAAAGCTCCTTTACGGCAGTCAGATTTCACTAATGGACCATGCGGTGACGTAAAACAGT
>LD364437.1:0-11747 GCA_001465055.1 Ptychodera flava | reverse complement strand
TGAAGAATGTTTCAGCAGTAGCGTCATCATCATTTAAATTTGCATCATCGAAATACTGGAGTGGTATATTTCCTTCTCCTCCTTCTGCCATATTGTATTTCTATATTACTACAATTATTTTTTATCCCCCCCTTACATATACAGTAAAAATGCACATCTCAGTTGTTGAAAGCGTTGAACAATTGGCTGATTACATAGAAAGAACAAGTGCTGCATATCGACGAAGTTATAAATTAATGGGTCGAATTGATATGGCTCTTAATATTACTAAAGGAATTCTTGTAAGTTCTGCTGTCATAGCAGCAATTCCGTCAGTTCCAGTTCTTTTAGCTTTAACTCCTATACCAGGTGTTATTATTGATGTAATACAAGGAAAAACAGGAGTATCAAAAAGGCGAGAGAAATATAAACATTATTACGTTCAATATAAACAGCTGCTTACACAAATACAAGAAAAAGGCGCAACAGAGGTCCCGGCCTCAGAACTTATTCAGAACATTTTCAAGCAGGCACTAGAAATTCAAAAACAAGAAGGATTTAGTCCACCGCTGGAACGATACCTACAACATTATGGATTAAATGGATATGAAATTTAGTTCGCACCGATAGGAACTTCGTGTTCAACATCAGCTAGACTCCGCGACCGGCCGGCCGGACTGACAACGGGGGGTAAAATCTCCTTTATATAGGCTAGTTTGATGGTGATGACTCACACGGAATTTCCCGTACATGTATAAACATGTTGTGTGTTTATAAATAGGTCAGACAGAATGAGTTTCTACATGTCACAGATCACTACCAGCATCAGTGACCGACAGGGGTTGCTATGGTTACTGTACTGACATGTAGCGACATGTTATGGGTCATCTGTAAATAGTAGTGACTCAGTGGGAATTCCCTCTTACGCGCATGCGCAAACGCGTAAGGGCAGGGAATTTCCCTTCTGTAGTTGAATAAAACAAATTTATCCCAGTTATACACCTTTACTTTACTACTCCAGTTTATAGATCGACCAATTTAATGTGATTTAAGGTAATATGCAACTCGAAAGTGAAAGACTTAAACTTTTGCTCTAACTTTCCTCAAGGAATCTTTCAATCATTCTCTTTCAAACTCAAGAATAAAAATAGGGGGTCACCGTGCAAATTTTGGTACTAGAGAAAGAAACAACCCAAGAATTACCGATATTAGATATTCAAAATGGCCGCCATCCCTGTGTTAACTCTATGGCGAAAAATAGAAATTTTCGAATTTCAAAAAACTAATTAGTTTTTTGAAATTCGAAAATTTATAAAACTTTTCACCGGCTTATAAGCCAGTGAAAAGTTTTCTTTCACCAAGAGGTTTAAAATGAACCCCCACATGTGGTATATCAGAAGAGAACTGTAAAAGTTTGAGAGTCCGAATGTCTGTCCCCGAGGTGCGTTCTACCTTAAATCATCACTGAATATGTCCCATGCCGGCGCCGACCAACCTTAGGCCTAAAGGCATTTCAGCAAATGTATTTAGCCTAGTCTCTGATGTGATTTCTCATCGCAAATATGTTAACATAAAACCGAAAACCTTTCGCTCGGTAGCCGGCCAAAATTGAATGGCTACTCGGTTACGTTTCCACATGCATTAATTGGGGTTGACTCTATTGCTTGAAGACGACATTCAGCATTTTAAACAGTTACTTACCAGCTGCCATGGTGTTCAGCAGCATGCCTCCTTTTTGAAGGCGCCCATAAAGACCAACGAAAATGGCTCCTGGGTCTGGCATAGTGTACACACAGTGTATAGTGTGTATGATGTCGAAGTTGTCCTCAGCTACCCTCCTCTGTGATTCTTCGAGATAATTTTCAATGGTAGTTTGGTGAAACTCAAACCTGACTCTTGTCCATTGTCCTTGCTCCTGCTTCGATGCAACCAATGATTTGAATTTGTCAACTTCGGCCACGTTAGGTTCCACTACAATGTAGTTGATATTGCATTGCTTACTATGCAAAATGTCAATGATTGGAACATCAGTGTTGCCTGAGTGTGTGGGCACAAAGATAGAATAAACTAAATAAGTCATATTTTCACAGTATAATTTGTTCATTAAACAATATGCGAAACAAGAACCAAAAGCCACGAGATAATGTTCTGGTGCATGCATGCATGCATGAATGAAGAACGTATGTATGTTGGTAGATAGTAGGTAGGTACTACGGGGATCCGTCATTCTTTACGGCCTGGGGGTTCGGAGGAATGTGAGCGGGGTCACTCAAAAAACTGAAAACTTAAAGGGGGGTTGCTCAAAATGTGGAGAGGAAGGAGGGGGTACTCAACTTTTGGTGCGAAACAAATTGAAACACCTCTCAAATTGCACCATTGCACACATCAATTTCTCAAAATTTTCGGTGCGAGATGGGGGCTACCCCCTCTCATGCTTTCCATCTGGGGTGTTCTTTACTAGCAACTAGATAATAAAAAACAAATTGAAAACATCTCTCAGATTGGACCAGACTGCACCATTGCACACATCGATTTCTTAGTGATTTCCTCAGGATCTAGGACAAAACTTAACTGTTGTGAATTGATCCTTTATTATCACAAAAACATATATTTTAGTTGACTTCAGTTCAACAACCATTTTGACATTTAACCATACCGTATTCAGACTAAAGTCAGATATCCTAGTGAAAATACTGCCATGATACCCATCCAAATTAAACAATACTATGTGGTTTGATACTGGTTATAGCTTGAGCTTTTGCATGTGTATTTTGTTTTCACTTTGAATTTCATATTGTTGGTTTCACCTTTTTCAACCGTCATGAGATAACCGATGATAAGCTAGCAGGACACAAAAGGATTTGAAAGGTCTTTACTATTGCTGTATTTTGTACATTTTACAAATGAAGTATTTAGACAAAGGTGGTACTTTAGTTGCCTGTGCCCCCGGATCAAAAGCCAGGCAAAATTGCATGTACTACACTGTCATCACAAGGCAAAACATGGTTAAAGTTACGTTTTTGCAAGTTATGATACGGCAGTGAAATGATAGAAGTAGACAGTACTGTGTTTACCCGGTCAAAGTTTGCCCCGAATATTTTACCCTACTTTACCCATCCCGGCAAAGAGAGGCAAATTAGCTTTTTGGTACAGTGAATACATGTATTGGTATTTTATTTTTCTAAGTTGGGGTCAGTCAAAATTTGTTAGTTAGAGAGGGGGGTTACTCAAATTCATCATGGTTCGCAAAGGGGGAGGTATTCGAAATTTCGGAGTTTCCTTTGGTGAAATTCCTCCGACCACCCGCTCCCAGGCCGTAAACATGCAATGACGGCTCCCAAGCTAGGTAGGTTGGTAGGTTGCTCTGTCTGTCTGTCTGTCTGTCTGTATGTATGTATGTATCTATGTATCTATGTATCTATGTATGTAACCAGACATGAACGTGCATTGGGAAAATAAAGTTAGCTTTGTATTATTATAATGGCGACGTATGAATACAATGACGGTAACTTTATGGATCGGTCTATATTTGTTAGTTAGTTGGTTTAGTGGCTCTTATGGCGGGCCATGCAGCATACTTATTAAATTGTATTGACCTTGGCATATACTTACAATCGCCTGTAATTATTCGTTTTTCGACTAGCTTTAATGGGCTTTTAAGAAACTGAATGTGATCTCTTACCGTTTGGGGGTTTTATGTTTGCCATTTGTCCTAAACGAGACGGCTAGAATCGATATTTGGGTATTGAGTGATATTATTTACAGGTGACAAAACTAACTCATCTTTGATCTTGCAAATGTAGTTGTCTGCAATAGCCCTAAAAACTTTTTGGTTGGTTGAAAGAGATGGAGAAAAGTTCGTTTCTTTGTCATCCAAAGCGTCGTTCCTATTGTGCTTGTGTGTTTGGCTGCTTCTTAAATTTTGCGAGTTTTGCCTTTTCATGTTGGTTTTCATCTGTAATGGCTCTGATCTGTTGGTATATATCAGATTTAATGAACTGTTTCATGCTTGTGTTGTTCATTTGTGCGATAGTAATACAGACTGAATTACACATATACAGAATGTAGTAGAAACGGAGCCTGATAGGGTAAGTATACTCATTAACGCAGGACATTGGCAAACACATTATTAATTTGGATATGAGTTTCATACACTTATTGTTGACCTTGTTCATTATAATAATTATTATAGTTAATTTGTGTATTGCATTTATAATTTGGTGCCATTACATTCATGGTTGACTCTTTTATTGTATTTATAGTTGAATTACTGCACTTGTAGTTTCTATTACATGGACACTCTATTACATCTACGGAGAGTACAAATGTCAACATCAGATGTAAAAACGCACTTCACATACCATTGCCTGTTCCGACAGCCAGTACCCTGAGGGAATCGCTCTGTAGCTTGAAATTTCCAAACGTTTCGTTTAAGCTTGTCTGCTGGTATTACTTTGGGCAATAGCTCACGTACTTCATGAAGATACTGAATCTATCGAAAAATTCTTCCGGATAGTGGAACAATATTTTCATCTCTTGAGACATTTTACGCTGAAAAAAAGAAACATTCTTCAATTGAGGAAAAATTGTGGCCTTGGGCCAGAAGAAGAGGTTATTCAAAAGTTTGCTGAGCAAGCTAAAGAGGCAGTGAGCGACTTTACTAAGCAGAAGTATCTCCCATTACTTTCATTGTTACAAATGGAGTCTCGATTTTACGAATGCCCGCAGTAACAAATTTTGGAACATTTCCACATGCTCTCAGAAGAAAACAAACAGTTCCTTGAAAATTTGAACAACAAAATAAAATGCCTGAAAATTTGCTAAAGTAGAAGCGGCACTTCCAAGGATCAATTTAATTATTACTCTAGGTCTCATGGAAATTCTGCAGTTTCAGTGAGCTCATCATTTGCTGATTATTTATAAGGGACTTATAACTGTATCACTCCGCCCCCACTGGAACCGAGCAACACTTTCGAAATTTTAAAACTGTATTTTGAGTGAAAGCACATCAATCTTATCAAAACATTCAGTCCTGCAGGAACAAGCTATTGCAATGTTTACTTGCAAAGTTTGTATCGATGTCGTCACTGCATACCAATGCTATACGCTTCGTGATAAGAGGAGCTATAGAGAAACCTTTTTTTATCTGGGAGATATAGAACGAAAGTGTTAAAGTGGAAATATGTTTTTCGATCTATTCGAAGAATTTATTAAAGCCCCAATAGCTGTAACTCTTGAAATTTGTTGACCTCAAAATATTTTCCTATTCTATCCTGGTTTTCCCTGAATTCTACCCTCTGAAGGGATATGGGCTTTAACTGCATTAGGAAACCAATCCTTTGTGTAACATTTGACTAGTAAATTCAAATTTTAACGGTCATAATGATTTCCCGCCATCTTCAAATATTGGTAATATTACAAAGGAAACAGAACATAATGTCACAGTTGAAAACATTCACTTCTTCATGAAGAGAGTGTACATTGAGAGAGAATTGCATCGGGTCAAATAATGATAGCGTCCTTGTAGTTTTTCTTATGACATGATCTACATTACGTTTGAACACAGAGAAACATAGACAGAGTCGCAACGCTTGCATGCCCTTTGTTCAATGGTCGTCTAGGTAGACTATTGGCTTTTCATATTAAAATGAGCTTCATAGGTGTTAAACTTTTTGGAGGCTTTGTTTGTGGTTGATAATTACACGAGATTATGCGAAAAATACGACGAGATGGCATCGTACTGCCAGTCGCGTAGCAACCATAGTTACTTTGTGAGCTCTCAGGCCAGAAACACTGCTTGACGCCAATCAAAACATAACACGCCAGCAGTTTCATAAACATGTCCTTCCTTGACGCACGTGTAAAAGACGGTATGACTAACCGTAAACCATTGAGTAAAAGCAGACAGTATCGATAAAAGACTTTCAAATTTGGTTCAAACACACTCATTATATATTCATAAAAATATGAGAGGAATTTTTAAAACGGTAAAACTCACTTTACTGAAGCTCAAAACACTCCCCTTTTCGCCAGCACGTCAATTCCGCTCAGCACCACACGACAACAAAAACACAAACTTTGCCGAACATACTTTCGCTCAACAATTGGCTAAAAAATCCGAAAATTACCGAGGGATGCATGGTCGGCACTCTTCGGAGGCGAGAGCAACCTGAGGCGAGGCGAACATGGATGGTTTACGTAACCGCTTCACGCCTTAAACAATACCCGTTGCGACTCTGTTTATGTTTCTCTGTGGTTTAAAACAACAACACAATATTTATGTTCGTTGAATCTTATTGATAAACAACAACAACAACAACAACAACAACAACAACAACAACAACACGACTAATAAATATAAACAACAATACAAATAACAACAACCAGACTTTTGGGTTCCCTGTGGTATAAATGCCGAATAATCGTAAATCTATGCAAATGTACAAAAGTCACGCTACTGGTCGGACGTGTCGTGTGTGGTCCCAGAATCCCATAACTTCGCCATGTTTTAGGTCTTCAGTGTTATTGAATCTTGTATCATATGATGTCTGTAAATATATAGCGACTAAACCTGAGTCGAAATTAAACGGACTGGGATAAAAAAATTTCTAGTGTAGTTTACAGATGAGCCTAGTAAGAATCTGAGCTAACAGATGTTACTGGGATCATTGTAGTACTGTTTTACACTATAAGCATAAGTTAGTTAGGGATGTTCTTAGTTGGATGACACTTCCGACATTGGCAAAATGTAGACTTTTGAGATTTGTTGGACTTTGTACACGATTTGTTGTATCGAACATTCATCTAAACTGTTCATATGCAACTTAGATTGAAGAACGTTGCTTTTATTATTATAAATGTTTTTGCGTAGTGTTTTTGAGTGTTTTTGCGTATAACGTCCAGCAATCGGCAGGTGCCGCCAACTGGTGAATTTCGTTAATTTTACAAAATCGTCACAAAACATGTTTCGAAGGCTGATCTACTGATTTTTCATATTTTGACCTTGACCTAAACATTTGGAGCGGAAAGTAGAGCTGTTCGTAACTCCCCTCCCACTGGCATATGCGGGAAATATGCCTCCCCCACTGCATTATAATTTCCACTACCCTCTTGTATCTTATGGTCTGTCCGCTCCCCACTCCTCACAACAGTTAAAGCCCCCACTGCCCTCTCTCCAACTAATGAAAGTCCCCGTTGTTCACTATTGCACAAGCATATATGTACAAAAGTTTGATATTTGGATTTAATTGATAATCAGCTGTTGACAATGTTGATTCACTATACATTGGAGTCTAATTAGAAAATTATGAATATTTTTTTACAATTCTAAACTAAATTAATTTGTGGTTTTATAGGTTTTGATAATTGATACAAATATACTTGATTCAGATGTTGACAACAAGTGTGATATTGGAATTTTACCTGAAAGTGTAATTTCACTTTTCATTGTACTATTAGCCTACAGGTAACTGTTAAATAATTTCCCTGACAAAACTTGCTATATCTCTAATATGTAAGTAAGAGAAATTGTTCATTGCCCTCAGAGTTGCCAAATCAAGATGTTCATGTGACAGATAATTATACTTTTGTTCAGATTTAGTTAACTGACTTCAGAGAATGAAATCATGCAGCGAAACATTTTTATCTCCCAGAATATTTCTGAACGCTGAAACTGCTTTTTGACGGGAAGGATACTTATGAAAATTAAGTGACCCCCCTCTGAGCTGTTTGAAAAATACATGACCCCTCCCCCCTTTGCAGTTTTCAAATTTAAGGTGACCCCCCTGGATTTTGCCGGCCCACCCCCGGCCGTAATAACTGAATGCTCCCTTAGCCATACTATTGTGATCAGTCTATGAAGTCAGGCTGTGCTTACACCTCTAATTGTCGTTATACGCCGTACATATGCAATTATTGTATGAAAACTAAGTTGAGCTATTGTGACCGTACAAAACAGAGTGCATAATTGCGTGTTGGCCATAGACACGCCCTCTTTTGGGCTGACTGCTTTCCCCCACCCCAACACACACACTATGGTAGTGCCCTCTGTTAGGCGCGATTCTTGGGGTAAGATTTAAATTCAGATGTAGCTTCAAATTGAAGTTCAAGCTTCGTTTCCTGTGGTTTTTGACATAATATCTCATATCTGTCATTAAAAATTTCAAAAATTAAGGTGCCCTTCTTGTAGAGTTGAAGAAATGATGATATTTTATTTAAATTTGAATTCTGTTCAGCTCCAAAATCCAGTGGGCGAAAAAACATGGACGCTAATAAAGAGAAACTATTTTTTTCATTTGGTGTGGCTATTCCGTTCCGTTCCGCTCATTCCGTTCCGCAAATTAGTGTAAGCCCATATTCCCACATGTACATTATCATTTCAACCTTAGGACATTGTCCCCCCTAGGTTATGCGCTTAATCTTC
Source organism: Ptychodera flava (assembly GCA_001465055.1). Taxonomy (NCBI): domain Eukaryota; kingdom Metazoa; phylum Hemichordata; class Enteropneusta; family Ptychoderidae; genus Ptychodera; species Ptychodera flava. The sequence continues at coordinate 3,346 of LD364437.1, read as the reverse complement.
ATTGAAGTTCAATCAACCACGATATTCCCTTCCCACTGTCAGAAATTTTCTCCCCGCCCACTGTAAAGATTGACTTTTTCTCCCCGCCCGCCGATTAAATCCCCTGTAGCTGTAACTCTTGAAATTTGTCGACCTGGAAAAGGCTTTCTTTTTTCTCTGGTTTTCTTTAAATTCTACAAATTTAAGGATATAGTCTTTTACTGCGGAAAAATTGGACAAGTAAATTTAAATTATAACCGTTATTTTGATTTCCCGCCATTTTTAAAAACTTGTAACATTACAAAGAAAACAAAAACATACGATGTCCCAGTGGAAAACATTCAACAATATGCATTCTATTGGACTACTCTGTTGTTTCTGTGAAGATTCCAATGCACATATGCACTGCGTACTGTGTTTTTGCTTTATTTGCATGAGGGCGACATTGTATGTTTTGGCAAACATTTATTATTTATCTTGCTGAAAATTACACATGTAGACCCAGTGGACAGTTTATTCAATCTGTATAAACACCCCTCAATGAGTATATTCCCATGAACTTATTTTAGTTTGGAAGTAAAATCACAAAATATAATGCGAAAAAGATACAGCTATCGGGCCTTTAATTTTTAAATTTGCCCGCCCGCTGACAAACCGCGCACGTACAGCTTCATTGGCGGCACCTGGATCGGCTAAAAGTCACGTGTATACGGCTCCACGAAAAACACCAGTGTATGAAGACATCAAACAAAGAAGAATAAAGTGATAGGATTAAACATTTATGGATTAATAGGATTGTCTTGCGCCACTATCAATAAGGGTGTGACCTGGTCAAGGTGTCCCCATTCACAATGACAACCCATAAGGACAAAAAAAATTGTGCTGTTCCAATAACCCAACCTACCTTATTTTTTTAAACGCCGACCCTGGACTTTTTAGAGCTACTTAAACGTGGAAGTAAGAAAAAGAAAAAAAAAACCTGTAAAATCACCCATGTTCGTTACACGGGGTTTGATTTTTGCTTGAACGAGGATGTATTTTATGTTTTTATTCCTTTTATATGCTATCATACGGTTTTCTTGAATAATCGTGGCAAGTGTTTTATCGCCCTGAACCCCTGAAAGTACCTAGTACCAACCATAGGCCTACATTTTTCATCTTTAAACTTGTACCGTGTACAGGAAAAGTGAGGCTCTATTCTTCTGTCTTTGGTTATACCTACCTGAAAATGATCTTGCTCTTGAAAGGTTAAATGTGAACGTTTCACACAGCCGTGCAGTAAATTTTCAGCGAGGCTTTCAGCTGTGTCGATTATCCGGCGTGCTCTTCGAAACAGCGTGCTCCTAACTTTATGACCCTGCCGAAAACAGGTGATCTATAATACTCAAAGTCATATCACTTGGCTTATCAATATAGCATATTGTTATTAGGGAACGGCATTGTGGGTATTGTTGTGGCAGCCTTGAGTTGTTTACAAAACGCCCTCCCATTTCAACGATTCACTCCCTTTTCTCACTCCTATTCTTTACGACGCACACTGAATCTACGGTATGCTATCAAAGTAGTACAGTGTATCCGAACGCAGAGTACATTCAAATAGTCAACATGGAAAGATAAATCTTACGAAGGTATGGCATTATGGGGGAGTGGCCTTGTCGTCTTGTCAATCTCTCAAAGTAGGGCAATTTCTAAAAATGTGAACATTGACTGCACTCAGTGCGATATTTATTCCATTATTTGTTTTACTACAAGAGACACCAGCTTGCAGATAAAGAAACAAAGGTTGACCGTAAAAAAACTTGAGTAAGAAAAAGTTGAGTAAAAAACTTGAGTAAAAAGAAGTTCAATTTCATTGGGAATAGGTTATCAACCAGATTGATAAGGTATAAGCAAAAATCATAGCATATATCGGGCCCCATATGCAAGTCAGCATGCAAACAGAATGCAAGCATTTAAGAAATCTCAGTACAAAAACTGGGCTACGGACTACGCTCATGAGGATGGACGGCGTAGTGGTTACAAGAAGCATAAAGGTGCGGGATTGCTGGAAACTCACTTGGTGTCATTCTGAAGGTTCGGTCCTTGTACCCTAATCCACCTAACCAGTGTCATATAGGCCGGCCACGTGGGTGGATGTCAGAGAAACGTGTGTTCTAACCACAGTCCCTCCTTCGTGGAGGGACTGTGTTCTAACATACACAAACAAAACGGCCCTTCTCAGCGCCACCACATTCTCCATAAAAGAGAACTACCGAAATCGATTGCAATTCTGTAATGTGTTTGATTCATTTTTTCCTTTTCCCACCTATGATTGGACCACAAAGAAAAGCAGTAAGTTGTAAGTCCCCAGGGGTTGGGTTTTTTGTGCAACGGTTTACTTATAAGTTTTAGTTTGCTTTATTAATTTTGACTGTGATATTTCAAATACAGATTTCAACTCTAAACCGTCTGACTGCTTTCATTATTACTACACGTAATTTTATTAATTGTGACCGTGATTTTTCAAATAAAGATTTCTACTCCAAATCGTCTGAATGCTTTATTACTACACACCTGGTCCCTCCAAAAAGTTGAGGGGCCGTGCTACACAAGTCCATATCCCCTTTCCAACCTGTAAACTTACCACTGTCATTGTTCAGCAAACATATTTTCAAACATTGCTAATCGGCTGTCCGTATCAGCGGATTAATTGATTGAGTCAACACTACAGCCGTTCCACACAGTCAAATGAAATATTATTTATAGTAAACCGTTGCACAAAAACCCCCCACCCCTGGGGACTTACCGCTTTTCCCTGTGGTTCGTGGTGGCAAACATGTCCTGACACAGTAGGCATAATGCTTCCAAGTTAGTCCAAGTAGTCCGTCTACTACCTAATATGAGCTGCGAACGAGTTATTTGGTCGGGGGATAAGCCCCAACGTTGGTGATCGGGATTACAAATTAATGAAGGGGATTAGGGAGGGCAGTTAACAGATGTGGACAGTTTTCTTTGAAATGGTACACAGAGATAGCTAGGGTAAAGTAATAGCCACACACTAGACACAGGTAAGGCTTGTATATTAAAAAAAAGTTTAGGGACGATTCAGAATTTACTTCCAGGGGGGGGGTGGAGGATTTTCAGGGGGGGGGCCACCCATTTTTCCAAAGAAAATTTAGGGGGGGCCAGACAAAAATACCACAATCTTTTAGGGGGGGCCAAGGAAAAAAAACATCAATTCAATATTTGCCCAGAATTTCTGATCTCTACAAAAGAGAACCATAGACGCTACCTGGGTGACAGATAAACTCAACATGTTTGGTTAAACTCCTTCAGCTGCCAAATTCGGTAATATTCACAGTGGTTTGTTTTATGCATCTATAGCAGT
>LD364426.1:0-16078 GCA_001465055.1 Ptychodera flava | reverse complement strand
GTACCAGACAGACAAATTACCTAAAATTTCCCAATATTTGAAATTCAAAATGGTCGCCATCCCTGTGTTAATTCTATGGGGAAAAATAAATTTTTGATTTTTCAAATTTTTGATTTTTCGAAAAACTGAGACAGTAAAAACTTTTCTTTTATGAAGAACTTTAAAAAATGAGACCCCACAAGTGGTAGATAAGAATAGAATTGATAAAATTTGAAAGCCTGTCTTGTCCCCAAGGCGTCTTCTACAAGCTGTCCATCCAGGTGGATTCTCAATAACACAAGAACAGGGTAGTATCGAATGTTAGCTAAAACAAAATAAAGACAGGCAACTTTCAAAGAACTGACGACCAATAACCCTATTAAACACGGATTATAAGATTGCATCAGCAGTGTTAGCCAATAGAATGAAAATTGTATTATCTGATATTATCCATGAAAATTGAAAGGGGTTTTAAAAGGGCGATTTATTAGGGAAAATACCAGACTCGTCTTTAATGTTTTATCCGTTGCCAAGGAAAAGAAGTTGCTAGGTTTAATGCTGTTGCTGAAAAAGCTTTCAACTCAACAGAAAGAGATTGTATGTTAAAAGCATTGAAATATTTCAAATTTGGTGAAAGTTTTGTAAATGGGTAAAAATATGCTATAGAAATAAAAACAATTTGTAATTAAAAAATTATTTGATCTTCACAGAGGTGTTGGACAGGGTGTACTCTGTCACCTTATTTGTTTAGTACAGCAGTTGAGCTTTTGACATAAGCCAGAAAGAATTCCTGCTAAGTTAATATGCTGATGCTTCGTTTTGACTGTTAGTTGGCTCACAAAGGTCATTGTAGGAGGTCCTAAATATATTAGAAAAAGTTTTTTAATTGCTGGTCTCTATTCTATCTCTGAGAAAACTAAAGGGATTTGGTTTGGTTCAAAAGCCTGTGGCGGGGAACATCTGGAAACGCAATAAAATATTAAATGGTCTGACGAACCTTTCACTTTCCTTGGAATCACCTTTGATGCAAAGATGGAAGATTTAGTTTACTTGCCAGTTATCAGGGCAATTGAATGCTTGTTAAGGCCCTATAGCTTTATCGTTTAGCATTATTTTCTGTGATTTTCCTTCCAAACTAAAACAAGTTCATGGGAATGTACTCATTGAGGGGTGTTTATACAGGTAGAATAAACTGTCCACTGGGGCTGCATGTGCAATTTTGAGCAAGATAAATAATAAATGTTTGTCCAAACATAAAATGGCGCCCTCGTACAAATAAAGCAAAAAGACAGACTGAGTATGCAGTGCATATATGCATTGGAATCTTCACAGAAACAACAGAGTAGTCCAATACCATACATAGTGGTGAATGTTTTCCTCCGAGACGCCATATGCTATGTTTTCTTTGTAATATTACCAATTTTCAAAAATGGCGGGAAATCAAAATAACAGTTAAAATTTAAATTAAATTGTCCAATTTTCCAGTGGTAAAAGACTATATCCTTTAAATCTGTATAATTTAAAGAACACCAGAGAAAATAGAAAGTCTTTTTCAGGTCGACAAATTTAAAGAGTTAAAGGTACAGGGGCTCTGACTTTGTGCGGCAAAATATGTGTGTTATCAAAACCATGGCAATACCGTATACATATTATGTCAGTCTTACCTATCATGTCCACAACTCTTTTAAAAAATGAATGACATTGTATGTAACTTTATATGGAGCAAAAGACAAAAGTAAAGAGACTCATGTTATGCTGTGACGTGCGAAATGATGGTCTGAACATGATAGATTTGTCAACGTTAACTAGCTCTTTACATGTTACCGAGATTCATCAATGTGTGACTAAGAAAGTCAAAGCAAGGAATTGTTTAAGGCTGTCAGTGGATTTAGTGGACATTGTCTCCACTACTGTACCCCGCCGATTGCAAGGAACGTAGCATAAATATAATTTTGTCAAAATAAGTTCTTGAAAGATACTTTGATGTCATGGTCTAATGTTTTGAAATAGCTGATTCAAGGTCAAGAAGATAGTGATGCAATATCACAGTGTATTTGGTCAAACCCAAACATTCAAATCGATAATTAAGCAGCGCAATATGGTAAGTTGCACAAATATGGCATTTGTAATTTGGAAGATTTTCTGGACTAAAATCGATGTTTTATGACATTCAATGAATGTAGTCATAAATACAATATACCACAGTCACAAATGTTGAAATTCTCAAGTATTATTGATGCTATTCGTAGGCAATTGAAAGCCAAAATAAAAAATAAAACAAAAAAAAGCTTATGCAGGTATCTTGGGTACGGCAGAGATGGATACATTGTATGCGCGTTATTGTACAACTTGGATACTTTGTTGTCCTCTTGAAAGTGTTCAGTTTTGTACTTTGTCCAATCTTTGAATGTACAATACCACACTCCCTGTTAGTGTGAGGTGAGTATAATAAAGATTGATTGATTTTAAAACGTCTTTCTCTTCGCTAATCGGCTTCTGTACGACTCTGCAACTACTGGAGTCGTATAATTGATCTGACGATCAAATACTATGTGTTTCTTGGGCTAATATGGATGATGTTGAAAAAAAAATTCAAAATGAGGTCATGCCCATTTCTTCTTGGGTCACAAATAATACGATTTCCATCAACACAACTAAAACTAAATGTATGGTTGTCACTTGACGTCCAAAGATTTATTGTTTGAAGAATTCCAACGTTATTTTAAATGTGCGTATAAATGATTCTGACATTTTTAATGTTTTATCGCATACTCTTCTTGGTGTTGAGATTGACAGTACACTGAGTTGGGACACTCATATTGACACCTTATGTAAAAAATTCTCATCTAGAATTGGCGTCTTGCGAAAGCTGCGTACTTTGACTCCACTTCACGTTCTTCTTATAGTTTATAACGCCACTTTTCTGTCAGTATTTGATTATTATTGTATTGTATCGGGCAACACAACAAAGACCAATCTTCTAAGAATTTATAAGCTTCAAAAAGAGCTGCTGGGGTCATTCTAGGTGTTGATTTATCTGTGTCTTCCCGAGTTCTCTTTTTATGTCAAAATTGGCTACCGATTGACTGTCGCATAGATTATTTTGTCGCTGTAATGACATTTGAAATTCTCAATGGTCTTGCTCCTGGTTTTTTAGACCAGTTCCGCTATATCGCAGACATGAGGAATTTCAACACACGCAGCTCAAGTAGCAATAATTTATATGCACCTTCTTTTTAGTCATCTGCTGGACAAAGAACTTTCATTGACCGTGCTACTGTACTATGGAACGATATTCCCCCATATATAAGAAATGTTAAAACCATGTCACCATTCAAAAAACGACTGCTTGAGTTTTCGTTTGCTAAATTTAAGTATAGAAGGTTCTTCCTTTGATTGTTTTTCTTTCCATCTGTCCCCATTTTTGTCATGTGTATACAAGACGGATTATTTTCTAGTGACGATGTATATTTCTGAGGGCTCTGATGTAAATTACAATCAGTTTGTAAATAAGACCACCCTTCTTAAATAAAATGTTAATAAATAAATAAATGAATTGTGAAGTCAGTGAAAAAAATGTAATTTGAAATACTAATTCACGACTGAATACAAATTAATGACGGCAAAAATCAATAGATGAAATTTTGTTTAATGCTGTATCATTAATATTGAAAATATACTAATTAATCCAGAATATATAGGCCTAGTGGTATCCTTCATTAAACACCTTGAACAGTTCCCGCAAACTGATAAAAGGGAAATGACAAAACATATGGAACAGATGGCAAAGTGTATATAAATGATCAAATGTATATAAATGCACTGATATTGTCAGTTTTGCGTTTTAAATTGGCAAACAATTTATCATAGTTTTCTCATAGACTATCTACCACGTAAACTTATAGTGAATCAACATTTCGGTGAAATTCCAAAATCCAATTTCTTACACACACATCCATTTGTAACCACCCCAGTCTAATTAAGTACATTAGTATGAATAATCAAAAACTGATTTCTTGGAAGGCCTTTATTCTCTCTCTTTCGTACATTTGGTGGTGTCTTGGTCCCTGGCCGGCTGGTCAGATGCAGTGAACAATTCACGCATACGCCATAAACAGGCACGCTGACCTTTAAACCGGAGGGAAAACTACCCCCGCAAGCCTCAAACAGGGTGTATCTTCTCTACCTCACGTTCGCTTCACAGGAGTATAATGATTTTGGACCAGTATAAGCGACATTTTAAGCATGTAAACCCGGGTGGATCGCGGATTCAATAACTTCTGATTTAAGTGATTTTCATCGAAAGGTCGTCTTTCATCAAACGAGCCCAAAATTTTTGGCGGGGATTAAACGCCATATGGGGTTACTCACTCCACTGATAATGATATGGCGTGGTCAATTTTGACTGTATTTGCCCTTGATTCAAAACCCGACCTAAATAGCATCAAATTTATAAAGTTTAGAACGATAATTAGAGGCGCTAAAAAGCATCAAATCTATAAAGTTTAGAACGACAATTATCGCGCTAAATATCGGATATATCACCCTAAAATTTTTCTTGGTCTGCCAGAAAGCCCGAGCTAAATAGCATCAAATTTATAAAGTTTAGAACGATAATTATCACGCTAAATATCGGATATATCACCCCAACATTTTTTTTGGTGTGCCAGAACGCCCGAGCTAAATAGCGGCAAATTTATCAAGTATAGAACGATAATTAGACGCGCTAAATATCGGATATATCACCCTAAATTTTTTCTCGGTCTGCCAGACAGCCTTAGCTAAATAGCGGCAACCTTATAATGGTTAGAACGATAAGTATATCTGCTAAATTCAATAAGGTTAGAAAGGCAAATTTATAAAGTTTAGAACGATAGTTGGGCAGTTGTTTAGCTGTGTTTAGCTTCATTAGCTCCCGTAGTCAATGTACGTAGTTTAGAAACGCATCAGTGTAAAAGACACAATTCCGCACCTTACTCGTGTCATTCCTTGCTGTTGTTTGTCGATGTTGTAGATAATTGTAAAAGAAAACTGTAATCGTGACAAAAAAAACGACGTAGGTCGCCCAACGTCACTCCCGTTCCATTATACAACCTTGAAGATGGCTGATGAGCCTTGATCAGGGGCATCTCGATTCCACCATTGGTTGTATAATAGGACGGGAGTGACGTTGGGCGACCTACGTCGTTTTTTTTTTTGTCACGATTACAGTTTTCTTTTACAATTATCTACAACATCGACAAACAACAGCAAGGAATGACACATTGTTTTTTTATATTTTTTATTATCGTCATCATCATCATCATCATCACCATCAACAACAACAATAACAACAACAACAACAACAACAACAACAAGATTACTCAATTCCCTGTGATGAAACGCGCCCTTTTCACGTACACCTTTTCTGTGACAGAATAAAAATTTGAATTTATAGGCACCTCCGTTGACACAAACGTTAATGTCAGAGTGACTGCATCCATTGACTTTTTATCCATGAGCTCGTATCACAAAAGAGATTGGTGTATTTAGTTTTGTCTATCAAAAGTGTCGCCCTAGCCTGGATCTCATCGACTCATCTGGACTTTGGCACCTCTATCAAGGTCTCTTTTGGCCGTTAACCGTTTACACTTGCATGTTCATCACACACGTTGTCTTCTAAGATACACACAGAATTTTTTGGTTAACCAGACATTAGCACTGCCGACTAATTTAATAATTGTGTGTGTGTGTGTGTGTGTGTGTGTGTGTGTGTGTGTGGGTACGGTGTGTGTGTGTATGCTCACGCGCACAGTCGATTGCCTTTCTGTTTGACGTGAAAAAAAGTCAAAAACTGGCACCCTGTGCTCTAGCAATTAGTGATCCAACTGTGCTAGCCCCTGCTATGTTTTTCTTGCAATTTTGAGTTACCTCTTTGAAAGATTTGATTTGAAAGATTTTCATGTTTTTCTATTAACCAGTGATTAAATGAGTCGGCAACTTTAATGTCTGGCTTATCAACGCACTTTGTGTGTAATTTAGAAGAAAATGTGTGTGATGAACATTCAAGTGTCGATGAAGTGTAAACGATCAACATGAAAGAGCTGTAATATGTGTCTGCGCTATTTTGTCTACACAACAAACGGAGTTTCTGATATTTAAGGAGAGCGCCCCCATGCAGTTATCAAAAGGTCAAAGTTGAGCTTCTGACCTGTACTGACCGACGCCATCCCGAGACCAACAACAATCGATCAGAGGACGACCTGTTTGGAGGCAATATATAATATTGTCCAGAAATTGTCAAAGGGCCTTTTACTGTAAGTGTTTGAGCAGCAGGATTCGCACTTTGGGGATGGAATCGAAGGGGATAGTTAACCAGAAGAGTACTAAGGTGACCTCGACCAGCCAGCCAACAACCTTGGAGTTGGACGGTGGTACTCGTCCATTCAACTATGGAGCAAGATTCAACCTTTACTTTCCGCTGGACACCCAAGGTAAGGTCCCAAACTTAAAACAGACCTGCACATGTGTGAATAATGATTGGCGAAGAAAAATGGATATGGTTCACTGTTTGCGCCCTCACAGTGCAACTTTAGGATTTAAATTAAATGCAAGGGCACAAAATTCGCGCTGCATTTGATAAATTGCTGTAGACATTACTGTCAGTGTAAATTTTAATCATGCGAATATAGAACATTTCCTGTTATAGTTAGAGTCGCGAATATCACTAATGGTCAGTAGTACTGTAAAATATGTCTTGAAAAATGGTGAAATTAGCTGAGTTTGAGTTACAAGAACAGTAGGCTACAAAAAGCATTAAAAGAAACCATGCACTATACAACCTCCATTGCTAATTTAAAATTAGCAATGGAGGTTGTTGAAAGATCAGTTGGGTTTTGAGTAGAATGCACTAGGGAATAAAACACATGCTCCCATCATACTGACAGTTGTAATCTTAATATTCCAGTCAATGAAAATGAATTTGCTTCACCGGCAGTTAGGCATACCGGTATGTGTTCTAGGCATACCGGTATGTGTATAAAAATTGCAATGAACTTCGTGTAACAGTCTCAAACCAATAAACATGTATGTCAAATGCAATGTCGCAATAGTGAAATAAAACATCACAATGCTGAATTAAATACTGCAGTTTTGAACTGCTGTCTTGATCTGGTTTGGTGTTCTATGGTAGATTATTCAAGGATATGAAAGCCATGAATACAAACTCTGTTGTTCTATGATGTTTTTCTATGAAAGTAAGCATTTCTTGAGATTATTCTTAATATTCAAGTCAAAATTTTTATTTTTTTCAGAGTGTTGTGCCATTTGGAAAGCTGCAGAACATTTTGACCAGCTGCATGAGCTAGAAAAATCATTGGAGACAATTAATTCAAACTTGTGTCAGCAATATCAAGAGAATACATTATCAATGGAAGGTAAGTTTTGCACATGTACATAGAGCAGCACTGAGATTTCCTTTACTCTATTATGTGTATGTGTAAGTGAGTATGTACCGTGAGCAGGCATGCATGTATAGGTACACTGTAAGCAGCTAACTAGGTACTGGGTACTTTTGCATTTGACTGTCTGTATTGTTTTGTATGTACCTATCACAAGATGAACCTGAAAAATTCTCCGGCTAACAGGATTTTCCCACAAAGGCACTGTACCAAGCCCCATAAAGTTTATATAATGCTAAATATAGACAAATATTAGGCATGTCATCTTTTTTGCACTTGTATCTGGCTCCACTTTAGTCAAACAAATCCACACTTTTATGTTCTATCAAGACTGCAAGGACTGCACTCTAGATGTTAAGATAAGCCTCCTACTACTGTATCACTACATGTTTTAACCTTTTGAATGCTGTATTTTTCCCACCAAATTTTAGTGCAACATTTTTAGCAATTTTTATATATTTTTTAGCTCCGCTGTCAGCGACGCGGAGCTTATCAAATAGGTTGATTTTCCGTCGTCGTCCGTCGTCCGTCGTCGTCCGTCGTCGTCGTCCGTCATCCGTCGTCGTCCGTCAACAATTGCCTTCTCCTCTGAACACGCAAGTCCAATTGCTTTGAGTTTTTATATGCAGTTCACTTAAGGTGACCTCACTTCAGTTTGTTCAAATCGTGGTGAAATTTGCATATTTGTATTTTTGGGGCATTTTTTGGTGTTTTTGGTAAAAAAATCTTCTTCTCTGAAACCGCTTGTCCGATTGCTTTGAAATTTGATATGCAGTTTGCTTAGGGTGACTTCAGTCAGATTTGTTCAAATCGTGGCGAAATTTGGATATTTGTATTTTTAAGGCAATTTTTGTCATTTCTGGTAAAAAAATCTTTAAAAATCTTCTTCTTCAAAACTGCCAGTCAGATAGCTTTGATATTTGGTATATAGGTCCCTAGGGATGATCTATTTCAGATTTGTTCAAATTGTGCAGAAATATGCAAATTTGCATTTTTAAGGCAATTTTTGCCATTTTTGGTCAAAAAATTTATTTCTCAAAAAGTACTGGTCTGACAGTTTTGAAATTTGGAATACAGGTTTCTATCGATGAATTTAGTAATATGTATTGAATTTTTGATGAAATCTGTAATTTTGTATTTTTGGGGCAATTTTTGCCATTTTTGGTCAAAAAATGTGTATTTCCAAAACTACTCATCCGATAGCTTTGAAATTTGGTATACAGGTTCCTACATATTAACTAAACGATAGTTATTGGAATTATGATGAAATCTACAATTTTGTAATTTTGGGGTAATTTTTGCCATTTTTGGTCAAAAAATGTGTATTTCCAAAATTACTCATCCGATAGCTTTGAAATTTGGTGTACAGGTTCCTACAGATGAACTAAATGATAATTATTGAAATTATGATGAAATCTGCAATTTTGAAATTTTGGGGCAATTTTTGCCATTTTTGGTCAAAACAGGTGTTTCTCAAAAAGTACAGGTCTGATAGCTTTGAAATTTGGTATACAGGTTTCTACAGATGAGCTAAGTAATATATATTGAATTTCTGATGAAATCTGTAATTTTGTATTTTTGGGGCAATTTTTGCCATTTTTGGTCAAAAAATGTGTATATTCAAAACTACTCATCTGATAGCTTTGAAATTTGGTATACAGGTTTCCATAGATGAACTAAATGATATTTATTGAAATAATGATGAAATCTGCAATTTTGAATTTTTGGGGCAATTTTTCCTATTTTTGGTCAAAAAATGCGTTTCTCAAAAAGTACTTGTCTAACAGTTTCAACTGCTTTGAAATTTGGTATACAGGTTTCTATAGATGAACTAAATTTAATTTTTTGAAATTATGGTGAAATCTGCAATTTTTACTTTTGGGGGCAATTGTTGCCATTTTTGGTCAAAAAATTTATTCTCAAAAACTACTCATCAGATAGCTTTGGTTGACATGTTCTTAGGGATGATCCTATGTGATACATTCAAAGTATGATGAAATCTGCAATTGCGTATTTTTGCAGCTTATTTTAGCCACTTTTTTCTGGCCACTGCATCGAGCTATCAAAGATTTCCACCCTTCTTCATCAACATGTGTCAAAAATAGTTATTCTCTACATAAACACAGCGGAGCTATATCGGCCGCTAGGTCGCTTGTCTGTAATTTCTTTGATAATTTTGAACTAAATGAACATCAAATTTCATTGGCTACAGTTTTTTAGTTCATATTTGGTATGTATATGAATTCCAAAAAGAGCTTATATGATGAGTTGGTGGCTTCTGTATGTCTGTATACATTTATGTATATATGTATGTATGTATGTGCGGATGTATGTCCATCACAGTGAAAAAGCTCCCAAACCGCCACACCTAACATCTTAGTATTTGGTGTACAGGTAGACCCAGGGGTTGAGATGTGATGTTGTTCAAATGAACATGTCAGTTTCAAAAATATGTAAATGAGGTAAAAAAAATTGGAAATCCTGCAAATGTGCAGGAGTGGTGGCAGTAACTGAAACAGCCCACACATCTGAGTAAGAGGTGTATGCCCTTTAACCTATTTGTATGCAGCGTACCTATTATATGTAGGAGTGGTGGCAGTAACTGAAACAGCTTATGAGTCATTTCCTGTCATTGTTCATGAACTGTTACATATTGGCAGACCTGCTCAAACTAAGAGGAACTGAGTTGAAACATTCCTCTGCTATGCATGTTGCTAAAGTTGACCTCCAGTACCTAAAGTTTCAGAACTTATTTACTTTTGTCATTCTTGTTTTTCTGCTTGAATTATTTCTTGAATGGACCAATTCAAACCAAATATGAGCACCCTGTCCTTGATGGTATTTATATCAAACTTTTGGCAAAAATCTGAAAAAAAAATTGACTAGTGTATATTTTTTAAAGGTGACAAAATTTTGCTTTGGCATCAAAGTGTTAATCTTTCTGTATTACTGTTTTTATATTTACTGATAAAGTTTATTGCTATCAAGAGTTTTTACAATGAGTAAGTCTGACATTGAAATGTTTGGTGATATTTTGTAAAATCATGCATATTTGAGTAAAATCTTATTCATAGAGAGTACCGAAATGCAGTAGATGTTATTGCATTTCTTTCCATTGGCTTCTTGAGAAACATTTCTTGACAGCATTTACTTGATAGCATTAATTTTCTGCACTTCCTAAAAAATTAGGGGAGACTTGGGATTAATTGGCGTATGCAATCCATACTGATTTTCAAGTTTTGTCAAATGATATGCAAACTACCAGTAATCAATGATGTCAACTGTTTACATAAGTTAATATGTTCTATGATAGCATTTTACAGATACATGTACACATGTACTCAAATGAACAGTGCAACACCCATTTCTGTACCTACAGGAGCTGCAATGGTTGTACAAAGTCTTGTGCAACATGGTCTGATTACATGGGAGCATGGTTGGACTTGTGAATGGAATGATAAAGAACATCTGAATCTGCAATGTGGATTAGATAAAGCTGACAACCAGTCTACACTGCCTAGGGATTCCTTTGATTCGATGAAGTGCCATTTCCAAAAGAGACAGAGTGACATGCAAAGTCTACAAGCAAGCTTTAACAGTGGTGCTCGTCCATTCAACTATGGAAGTGGATCCAACCTTGACTTTCCGCTGGGCATTCAAGGTATGGCACTAAACTTAAACTACATAGGCACCTGTGTGTATAATGTTGTGATTGATGAACAAAAATGAATCAGAGGACATGCCTTATATCATGGAGTTCATATACAGTGATATTGTATCATATTAGACTCTTTGTTTTTGTTTTGTGTATGTCGTCTGTATTTTCATTCATTCTCCATACTTGAACAAAGCATAGAATAAGTTCCTTCCTAAATGTACATGTACATCTCTATGATCAACATAAACCTGTGTTCTACGAGTTGGAAAATTAGTGTGGCGCTTAATTTGTGTATCATTGTAGATTTAAAACCTGCTATTTAGGACATCGTGATGTTGATGACTGAGTGCTGATTTGATTACAGCAATATTCTTGGTTCCAGGCCCAATTTCTGAACAAATGACGTCATTTTGCATTTTGATCTGTGGAGGAAGCAGCCATTGGTTTTCTAAAAAACTGACACAAATGGCAAGAATTTTTGACATTGCACACATTTTAATGTCCAATAAAATGCTTAGTCATGTTGACAACATATTTATCATTCCATAAGGTATATGATAAATCATTTACGGCCCCGATTTGGTTTTGACGACCTTGGCCATACAGTGTACAGGCCCTCGCACACTTGGGCACTTCCACCATACGACCTCAGTCCACAAAATCCATATTAGGGCTGTAAAGATTATAGGGACATAAAAGGCATAATAGTGACAGTGTAATCTTTATTTTCTAGCGAATGAAATTGAATTTGGTTTACCAGGTAAAACCTACTGAATATAACCTGTTATGTGAATGGTTACACATAAACATTGCAACACAAAGTAGCAGATAAAATAATGGAACATGTCAAATACAATATCACATCAGTAAAATAAAACATCACTTTTCTGAATTTGAATATTGCAGAACTGACGTTCCTGTACTCAGTGTTCTATGGTTGATGACTTAAGAAAGGCTAGCCACGAATTAAGACTCTGTCTTTCTATGTCATGAAATATAAATTTTACTATAACCCAAACGGGATTCGAACCCCCACACACTTCACGGCAACATCGCCTAGCTGCTAGGCCTCACACAAAACCAGTCGGCCACCGTTTCCAACCCTAGTCATGCAACTCTTTATTTTTCTCAGAATGTAGAGCCATTTGGAAAGCTGCAAAACATTTTGACCAGCTGCATGAGCTAGAAAAATCATTTGAGACAATTCATTCAAACTTGTGTCTGCAATATCAAGAGAACACATTATCAATGGAAGGTAAGCTTTGTGCATGTACATTGTACACAGAGCATCCTTGAGGTTCTGTATTATTAGTCCCCATGGACACCATCTGAGGGGACTTGGTTTGTTCATGTCAGTGCGCCCATCTGTCCATGTGACTGTTAATGCAGATATCTCAGAGATGCCTCGAGTGATTTTATTAAAACTTAGTACAAGAATTACTTCATATGTCATACATATGCACGTTTATTTGTTTTCTGAGACAATCAAATATGGCTGCCGTGCAACCATTTTGTTATGATTTTTTTCATGTCAAGAACCATAACTCAAACATGTATCAAACAATTTTATTAGCTACTATAGACTATAGTCTATAGAAGCTATTGGGATGGGTATCCGTCCGGCGTCCGGCGTCAGTCTGTATGTATGTATATGTATGTATGTATGTATGTATGTATGTATGTATGTCCGTTAGTGAGGCGTCCGTCCACTCAAATATCTTGAGAACCGCAGTACTTACTGATTTGATATTTGTTGTGTAGATGAAAAATATAATTTTGAGAAACTTTTTTTTTTTAATTTTCTGATATTGTTGAAAATAGGTAAATTAATGTCAAAAAAGGTGTTTTTGGTAAAAAATCTTCTTCATAACCGCTGGTCAGACAGCTTTGTTATTTGGTATACAGGTCCATAGGGGTAACCCAACTTAGATTTGTTCAAATTGTGATGCAATATGCAAATGTGTATTTTTAAGGAATTTTTGTGTCATTTTTGGTCAAAATTTGACTTACATTGTATGTAATTCTTGTACTGTATAAACCCTATCAATTCACCAAGAAAAAAATAACTAATATGATTTTAAATAATTGAATTAATTAGGAAATCATCAAAGCCAAAATAATTTTAGTGTAGAATTATCAGAAAGTTCAACTTTTTTTGACTGTTCATAGTGAAATGCTTACCATCTTTGAGGATTAAAACATGTAAAGGCAACTTTCCTGAATCCCAACTTTGACATATTCTGAACCGTCATTTATTGTGCCCTGTATGCAGCGTTGGAAACTACCGCCCGTCCTCCCGTCCGAGACGGGTAACTTTTCAGTCGGACGGGAGGAAAATTGTACTTCCACGTCCGTGTGTCGGGCTCTCGATAGTAGCCCATACGGCATACCCAGTATTCTCATCGATCAGCTTCTTCTAGATGTTTTATAAAATAAACGAAATGTAGTATACCAATACGTCTGACTTCGACGCGCTTATGCTACTGAAACTGTGCAACTGTGTGACGCTGGAACGCAATGCAAGCGAGACATGTAAACACGGGTAAACAGGAAGTCGCTCATACTAGTAAATCTCACAGTAAGCGAGATTTGCGCGATATCAGCCAGTGATATAAATATAAAGATATAAAGGAAAGATATAAAGATATAAAGGATATAAAGGAAAATGAGGGCAACTCCACACATCGGCTCTACCAAGACTGTTTAGTATTACGATATGGTGAATAAAAGGATCATTGCATTTATTTTGTGTGGAATATCGAATACATGGCGAGACACCGGTGAATCCACAGGTGCCTGGGTTGCCGGTTTACATGCATGTACACTGGCAACCCAGGCACCTGTGGGTGAATCGATAGTGCTTTGACCCTAGTCATGTGATTTTGGTCCCCGGTAAACCGGTTTGTTGATTGAGTGATTCGTCTTAACGGTGTTTTGGAACCAAAAATGGGGTTCCTTCATCAGTCGCTCTCTTGTTTTGTATCCCATCCATTTGGTTGTGCGATGAAGTCATCTTCGTCCTCGAGGAGGAGAAGCCAGATTCGTTATTGAGAGAGTTAGCCACTATTGACTGACTCTATGCGATCCGGTGTGTGGAGTCATATTATAATTAACATGACCCAGCATCGACCTGAGTTTCTGGACGCTTATAAGGATTTTTGTTTTAGGGCATATTTTGAGCGTTGCTAGTGCTCGTTATGTTAACAGTAAATGTCGTACTTATCTGTCAACGATTAGTTTGTTTTAGGCATTTAAATCGATTATCCGAACTTTTAGTTTTGTGTCAATTTTTCGTGGACTTTGTAATAGATTTCGGGTCGATATTGGTGCCTGCTTTCCGGTGTTTGAAAAGCATGTTGTGAAGGGCTGCTTAGAGAAATAAATCTGTGTTTAGCCATTCCCAGGTTTCATGGTTTCGTTAACAATATTTGCTGTAAACGGCCTTTGAAATCGGTTTGGTCTGAGGAGAGTATTGTTTTATTTAATTCATGCCGCCAACTTTGATTACTTATATGGCAGCTCTCTCAGTTTTTGATTTTCTTTGCCAGATAATGTTTTTTGTATTGCTCAGCAATCTTTTCAGTTTGGTTGATTGTAGTACCAATTCGATGACAGATTGCATCTTGGTTTTATACGATAAAGGGGCATAAAATGGAGACAAATTAAAAAAAATTGTTTCCCCGTTGTTAAAACCGCTATCGTGAAACCTTTTAACTGTTTGAGCGATATGGGCAAAGTGTGTTTGAATTAACTAATTAATTAATTAGAGTGTTATCAGCATTGTTATTGTAGAAATTTTGTATTCAAGTCCGAAATAGAATTCATTTCAAACAGTGGAATTCAGTTCCAGTTTGTTTGTAAGATCATAGTTAATACTCATATTGAAAATAAAGTTGTTTACAGTTTGAAGTACATAATGGTTTTGTGTTTTTTGAATGAATGGATTTGTCAAAAATTCAGGACAGGCAACTTTCTGGCAGGACTGGCAAGTTTTGAAAGTTACCAGTCCTGTACCAGTCCTGATGTCTGGCAAATATTTTGGCCAGTTTCCAACACTGCTGTATGTTATCTAAAAGAAATTGCTCAAAATAGTCAATAGAGATAGAGATAGAGAAAGTTCTAATTTCCATTTATGGTTGACTTGAAAAGGATAAAATAAAATTACTTTTTGAGGAAAAAAATAGAGTGGTCAATTAAAAGAGTGGTCAAAGTGATAGGGTTTTTATGGTAAAGCTGGGCTGTAAGATTCCTCATGTGCTATTTACAGCAATTATGCAATCTGTGTAAACAGCGCAATGAAAGTTACATGATTCCTTATAATGCTTTTGATGAGCTTGAACTTCTTAAGTTTCAAACATTTGTCTCTTCAGTGTGCTTTCTCTAAGTATGTACAGTCTCAACTTATTCAACAGAACTCACTTACAATGTTAATCAAAGATAATATCCCCCTTCTTCATCAATACATGTGTCACAAAAGGTTATTCTCTACATAACACAGCAGAGCTCTGTCAACTGTTGAGTTGCTTGTTCTTTCAAAACTGCTGGTCAGACAGCTTTAATATTTGGTTTACAAGTCCCTAGGATGACCTAAGTGAGATAATTTCATAAAGTCAGGAAATACTTAATTTTGTATCCATGTCTATAGTAGCGTCAGGGACTTTGGCCCTATGTTTCAAAATTGGTAGAACGACATTGACTTATTTTATACATATGTACATCAATTTTTGATTTTATATAATCCAATATGGCGGTGTGAAGGCCATTGTGTTACAATTTTTACCTCCCATAGCCATATGTATATATGGCAATGGAAGCTATTCTTATAGGCTAGGAAAATGTCTGTATGTATGTATGTCTGTATGTCTGTATGTCTGTATGTCTGTATGTCTGTCTGTCAACATCAAAAACTCCAAAACCGCTGTACATTTCATCTTGATATTTGGTGTTCTACATGGATGATGGGCTGTAGATGAGATTTTGTTCAAATGAAGTTGTCATTGCC
>LD364421.1:50259-75835 GCA_001465055.1 Ptychodera flava | reverse complement strand
TTTACCTCATTTATTATGCACATATGTATTTCTTGGCGGGCCAATACAGCTAGACGTCTGATCTTTTTTCCCGATTTAGAACCATAACTTAGACATGCCTCACGTGTTTCAAATTGGGAACAATGACATAGACCTATGTGCCCATAGATCTCAACGTATACACTCCAGTGATACTTCTTAATGACCACATTTCCCTGACCCATCAAGACTAATACCCCTATTACAAGTGGGGACTATATCATTGTCAATGACTTGTTTGCATGAGGCTCAAGAACATTTTCAATGATGTGACAGTTTTCTGCCAGGTGATGGATCCCTAGTCTAACACTATAAAGAGATATAAGACACACTTTTCAAGTTCATTTTGTTGTCAATTGTTGTTGCAAATTTCTACCAGGAAGGCTCCAGTTTACTTTAAAGTGAATAAGCTTAGAATTAGAAGTATACAGAGGATCTGATCAGAGATATTAAACTCAAATCTGCCCATAAACAAAATTCTTACACTTGATTTTAACAGGAAGTGCTGATGCCTGTGACATCATCAACAAGCGAGCGTCCTATAATGAGCATCGCAACAGCAGTATAGGCTATTCACTCCTTTCGATAATAGCGTTTTCCAATCGTTTAATGAAGGGACTGTCACATTCTCATGTAAACAGTGATTACCAAAAGCACAGAAAAGTTCTCTTCTTCCACTGTGAATTAGCAAACACAAACCGACATGTTTTGAGCAAATCACTTGTCCTTCATCAGTGTCAACACTTGATCTGACAAATTTGTAAATGTCTATTTGCTAATTCACATGTCACATTGCTACTTCAATGTTGATGCTTCCATGATGAACTCACACAGTATTATAATGATTACCAAGGCTTTCAGAAAATATGTACAGTGAAACCTGTTCTTACGGACACCTCTAAAATCAGGACACCTCTTTATTAAGGACAGATTTATCAAACCAAAAGTTACACTTTGAATAGAATTTCACCTGTCTATTAAGGACACCTCTTTATTAAATACAGATTTATCAAACCAAAAGTTACACTTTAAATAGAATTTCACCTGTCTATCAAGGACACCTCTATATTAAGGACACTTTTTCCATTCCTGAAGGTGTCCTTAATATACAGGTTCACTGTGCATTATTTTAAAACCAGTTGCAAGCTCAGTCGCTTGCAGAGAATTTGTATTTCCGGAAGGCCTCAGTGCTTATCCTGGAACTGTACACTTCTTTAAGCATATGGATGACTTTTGTAGATAATGCAAAAGGTTTTGAATATAACCATACATGCATACACCATATTAACATACACTATTTCTCATAAAGTGTATATAACAGTATCAGTGGTTCACAGGGCGCTTCTTGTATCAAAGATAGACAATATCAACACATGCAATTGTCTTTGTATTTAGAGGTTATAAACAGCAAGTGAGGGTATTTGGTTGCAGATATAAGACCTCTGGGGTTAAAATTAGCATATTTGGCTGAAATAATCACTGAGCATGGTCACCTCACTGAGCAAGGTGATTATTCCACCAAAATATGCTAATTTTCACCCAGAGGTCTTATCCGCAACCAAATACCAGAGTCCACCGTTCATAACCTCATTATAGTAAAATTAAGTTAAATACAGGTGGACAATGTCATTATTTAGGACCAAAGTTGGAATGAGGATTCAGGATCCCAGCCTCAATACAAACTTTAAATAGGACATGTCAGAAGTGTGCACATGCACAGTTTATTCCATACAACACAGTAACGCAACACATTGATATCGCAATTACACATCAAACTGGAAGAATTTTACTAGAAAAAATACCTTGAAAAGAACTTTAAAAAATTATATTGTTGTTACATCACTGTCGCTGCTTATATAAACTCTTCATTTGTGGGTTCATTGAGCTACACCAGACTAAAATTTAACAATCAAAATCATTCTCTAGATGTAGACTTGTTAAATATCGTAGCACATTTAGCTCTCAAGCTGGAGTTAGAAATTTGTGTAAGCTCAAGAATGTTACGCAGCGCACAGGTCTTCTTGTGGAGAATATAAACCCCGGTTCCAGCCAATCAGATTGCTTGATTCCAGCTAAGCATACAATAATGTCTAATACAGTTTATTTCTTTTCTTTCCCATCTCTCTCTCCCTTAGGATGCACATTATACTTTTACACAGAATATTTTGATGGTTTTATCCACAACGAAAAGTGGCATCCCCTCTACTTTTGGTTCTACTTTGTTTGCCTCAATGGATTCTGGATCATCATACCCTTCTGCATGATTGTCCAAGCTGCCAACAACCTCAGTGCTGCCCAGGCCAAGTACGATGCAGGGATGAGAAAAAGCAAAGCCCAGTGAGAACAATGTTGTACTGAGCGTCTACTTAGTCCAGTAATCCAGATATGTGATTTTCATGATGAAAGAAGAAAATACTAAATTAAATTTTCAAGATGCATGATTTTAATGATGAAGAATATATTACATAATTGTGTTTTAACTTAAAACCTGTCCCATTTGATGAAATATGTTTGGTTTTTTTAATATATTTGTTTTGCTGATTGTCAATGAGTACTGTGATATGCCATTGTTACAGTAAAATAAAGTTGAATAAAGAATTACAATTCCATCCAGTATATGATTTTCAGCAATCTCCTTGGATCACTGGGATAACTGTCTGAACATATTATACAGAAAACTATTTGATAAATGTCGATCTATTTATATTGTCAGTCAGGTGGTCTGAACGCTTCATCCATATTAGTTATGAGTACTGATCAAGATTCATTTTATTCACTCTGACCACAAGGTCTAGGGATGTTGGCGTTGTGCTCAGAATGATAACATGCACATCATTCAAATGACAAGAATTTGCATAGTTTTTCCAAAGTTGGTGGAATGTACAAACGTTTTGCCAGAGGTCCTCATTATTTACAGTTTCAAGTCATATGATTTTCATAAAAGAAGGAAGGACAATTCACAACTTCTCATTAGTAATTTCCAGTTGAGATCATGGCCTCTCCCAAAATCTAGTGGTCACTTCCTTGCTTGACCAGCTTGTAGACAATGCAGTGGACTTCCTCTGTATATGACCAGCTCCAGCTCTGCTTTGATGTAAATGTATTGTGTGACATGCAAATCAACAAATAAAATTAAAAAAGGGCATACAGCCAGGTACTTTATGATATTATATCATATATCTTCTGTATGTTTTGTAAAAAATAACTCTCTGAAGTCTTTTGAAAAGGGGATATAGCCAGATACTTCATGATATTATACAGTACATATCTTTGGTATGTTTGGTAAAAAATATCTCAGATTCTTTTGATTACAGAGAGGTACAAATAAGAAAAGTTGCTGGTATCTACATTTTGAAGTCAATAATTGCTATTGTAACACACCTCATCCGCAGTCTGTGTTCTAATTCGCCAATTGACAGTCACGTGGGATGCGTTCTTTTTGTGCTGATCCACGTAAACGACGTCATCAGGCATCATTTGTCGGAACTGTTGCCTGCCAGGCATCAGTTCCGAAAAATGATGCCCGCTGACGTCAAAAAAACATTGGCGCATGCGCAAACTGGAATGTAAACAAAGATGCCGTCTGCGGACAAGCGAAACGATAGTCGAGAAATTTCTCGGTTTATCCTACTTTCTGAAGAAGAACTGAATGCTCTGGTTTCAAACAAGGACTCGAAACGAACGAAGACGATAATCAAAGGTGCATTGAACGTTTTGCGGAAGTATTGCGACCCTGTCGGCAAAAACTTTTTCTTGCTGAACCACTCCAACATATTACATCATGCGACAACTTTTGTGTATGGTACGTGCTTATGTATGGCTACGGATGAGGTGTGTTACAAAACACATATTGACTGGCCATGAGGGCAACAGCATACGTCTTTAACCCCTCGGCCTGTGAGTCACCCCCAAAAACAGTCAATATGTGTATAATGAGTAGGCCTACATGTATTTGCAATAAACACAATTGGAACTATTTTGTGATTATAAGATCTTGAGCATTTTGTTGTAATCTATTTAAAAATCACGAATCTAACAGTGTTTTTGCGTGAAGACGAGGGCAAATTTTATAAATTATTGATAATTGCACAATCATCAAATACACCTATAACAAATTTAACATTTTTGTCTAGCTTTTCGCACTCTCAGGAAAGGAGATCCCATTAAATGAACCTGATTTGTCAATTTTGTTTAGGTTTAAGTGAAAATACAAATTTCCTTTCCAAGGCTGATTTGTAGGCATTTGCTTTTCACACCGAACGATGCATGATAAAATTTTTAATTTTCGATGGTAAAATGGCCTTCTACCTCTACCCAAATCAGTTCTGATGTAGTGTATGTTTTTTTGGTGATCTCTCTTTGAAATGATTCGGTAGATGTTACGAAAATGACTTGTACATTTATTTATTTCATATACAAGGAAATAAGACCTGGTAAATTTGATAAAACTACCCTTTTCTTGTGCTTGTGCTAATTAATGCTGGAAAAATTTTAAAAATCACTGAACTATTTCAACCCTTCTATTAAAAATGAACTCTTTTTGGTAGATTCAAAGAAATGTAATCAATATCATCTGTCTGTTGAAACCTTAAAATATTAACGGCAAAAACCAATAGTTTTTTTCTGGAATCTTTAGGGACTGTGCAGAGATGTCTTTGCAGCTTTCAGGGACCACTCCGAGGAGACCCTAAATCTTTTAGAGACCACACTGACATGACCTTGAAACTTTCAGGGACTACCCAGATGAGTCCTTGAAACTTTTAGGGACCACCCAGATGTGACCCTGAATCTTTCAAGGACTATCCTGATGTGACATTGAAACTTTCAGGGACCACCCAGATGAGTCCTTGAAACTTTCAGGGACCACCCAGATGTGACCCTGAATCGTTCAAGGACTATCCTGGTGTGACCTCGAAACTTTCAGAGACCACCCAGATGAGACCCTGAACCTTCCAAGGACTATCCTGATGTGACCTTCGCTCGTCAGCTTGTGCATTCACAAGCATTACTTGGTAAAGCTGACAGGCAGACGAATCACTGAAAAGATTTGGTCCAACTTCCTGCACATACAGTGTCAATATTCATGACGGTCGAAGCTAAGATTATGTAATGGCTTAACACAGCGTCCTCATCGCTCCCATATGTGACTGGTCGGCCGGCTCCAAAACACGTCTTTGCATATTTATCACACGACGAGATCTACAAGGCATGTTCTTCCCGGCATAAATGTGATAAAATGGGCAGTGGCTGAACCTTCAGTCGACTTTGACGAGCAAGCCTTGACGATTAATGGTAATTTACTCGCTGGTTGAAGTATGCTGTTACTGGCCGACGCGC
Source organism: Ptychodera flava (assembly GCA_001465055.1). Classification (NCBI taxonomy): domain Eukaryota; kingdom Metazoa; phylum Hemichordata; class Enteropneusta; family Ptychoderidae; genus Ptychodera; species Ptychodera flava. Next base: position 70,480 of record LD364421.1, on the reverse strand, counting down.
CGCTGGTCTGAACAGTAAACAATTAATTATTCGCAAACAATCAGTTCATAATGGCACATTCCATTTTAACCTACAGGGGCATCTAGGATTGTGCGATTGTGTAAGGTCCCGGGTAAGGTACATGTTGCTCTTTTATGCTGTAAAGTTTCCCCACCATTTAAAATACTATGGTTATATGTTACAGTCTTCATGATTAATTTGGAGATGTAGTCAATGATACTTTTCTCATTAAGCGACACACTGAATCGTACACCAACTAATATGGTCCTTGCTAATTTACATAGTAAAGGTCACGGGTCACATTGTTGTGAGGCTCTGCATTGTTTCAAGTCGAGTGTGTAAACAGCGTGATGTTCGAATGGATTTTGACTACTGCACTAATTCCAAGCGGGAAAGGTTGCCGATTCTGAATGTAGGACGTCCATTACCCCAATTATTTAATGACAGGACTACATGGAAAGCAACGGAATACTGGATATCTCCGACGAATTTGATGTCTGTTACCACGGTCCTTTGTGGAGTGACACTGACAGTGCTGTTCCCGATCTCGACAATGATGTCAGCGACTGTGATTGTAGCGTGAACATGACTAAGACTATGAGTCCTTGAAACTTTCAGAGACCAACCTGAGGTGTCCCCGAATCTTTCAAGGACTATCCTAATGTGACCTTGAATCTTTCAAAAACCGCCATTGCAAGACGAGTCTTTGAAACATTCAAGGACCACCCTGATGTGTCCGTGGATCTTTTAGAGACCACTCTGATGTGACCTTGAAACTTCCAGGGACCACCCGGATGAGTCCTTGAAACATTCAGGGACCAACCTGAGGTGCCCCTGAATTTTTCAAGGACTATCCTAATGTGACCTTGAAACTTTCAGGGACCACCCAGGTGAGTCCTTGAAACTTTTGGGGACCACCCTGATGTGTCCCTTAATCTTTTTAAGGGACCACTTAAGATATGACCCCTAAACATTTTTAAGGACTGGCCTAGAGAGGCACTTTGAAATAGTACAGAACCAATCAGATATGATCCCGAAACCTTCAAATGCATCCAGGTCCTCTAAACAATACAGCAATCATCAAGTTTTGACCTTTAATCTTGACATTTTCAAGAATGTGTATGAATGAGATGAATGATCCTTAAAAAATTGTCAAAAAGGATAAATTTACAATTTTTGAAAAGCAGATGGCTTTAAATGCTACAATTTTTTAAATACTACTTTAACATTTAATTCAATAATTACAGTTTTGATGTTTTCAATGGAAAAATTGATAATTACTAAATGCTTTGAGTAAACCCTCTCTTAGAGAGCACATTCTGTGACTTTTACTGTTCATCTTATAATCACAAAATAGTTCCAATTGTATTAATACCACCTTACACCATTTGTCTAGCCCATTCATGTTTTGTAATATAACCTCATACAACGTCGCTATCTTTGACGTCTCATCACAGATCAGAAGAGAAACAAACTTACAATGCAACTGTTCTTGACACACAGTGAGGGTTCTTTGGTATGAAAATAGTTTATCTCACATAAAGGTTAAGATGGTTATCAATACCAGTAAAATTATTATAATAAGATTCCAATCCTGCAATAAGTCGATAAATACAAACCATATTTGCGACAAGTGTATAAAGACGCTAATGACATCTTACGAGGATGTTCAGGTGTTGGGTTTGTAACGAGTCACTTTGACGTTTGAATAAAAATGTAAATTTAAGATCAAGATCTGTATTGATGTTTATGATTGGATTTATCATTTTGTATGATTAAAGCCAGGCCTTAAAGACAACATTTAAAATTCCGTTCTAAATTAATACGAAAAAGAGAATTCAACAGACAACCAACGAGTAACCTAATATACATTTAGACCATGGGAGAAGCGTATCTTGGGCGATGGCAACTGTCAAGCTTGTCCAGAAAGAAATAAAGTCTATGTAGTACCAACGAACTCTGAACGTCTCGTTTAGTCAATAATTTGAAGATTCCCAGTATCTCTCGGCAGGCCAAGGCGAGTCAACGAGATATACATATACAACACAAGCTTTTGGTTACATTTCCGCAAAATTGTAGGGGGGGGGAGCACATTACTGAACATTAGCTCTTTCTTTCCTTTTCGTACTATTGTCATAATTACAAATGTTTACTTGTCACCCGTGAATCCAATTACATCCTAAAATTCATTTATTCTTTGTGCCTCAAACCAAAAATTGATCAGACTTAGACCCTTCCATTTTTGTGGTAGTTTTATATTCTTGAACTTTAGAGTCTAATTTTGGTGGTGTTGATAGAAAAATCAGCTCATCAGATCCAGGTATGGGGCTTACGTACACACGAGCTAAACTCACCGGACGCTTTACTTGACATTCTAAAGAATAAGGAAATTAACACATAACATTTCGTAGGATGTAGGACTATGAATGCACCCCATGTACAGATATAACATTCGGACTCTTAAACTTTTTCAACATTGGTTTGGTCTACCTCTTGTTAGCGCCTTTTTTGAAGCTTGTAGAGTGGGTGAAGTATTCACAGGTCTATTTTTTATGTAAATCGAAAATCCGATTTTATCCTACTGAGCAAACTGACAGGGTTAAGGACCATTTTGAACATCAAGTGTCGGTAAATATTTGGTAAGTTGATACCATAAGTACCAAAATTTGCACGGCGTTTCCGATTTTCATTCTTGATTTTGAAAGGTTTTAAATTTTCCCAGAGGAAGGTTTGGGCAAGTTTTTAAGTCTTTCAATTTCGAGGCGCGGAAACAGTGTCGAAAGGTACTGACAAAACGACTTTGGGTCATATTGTCAATAAACTCTAATGGAGCCTGAAAGGTGTCTGTAAAGAAGTTCTAAAGAGCAGAACCAGGTAAATGTTCAACAAGTTTTTTCCAGCCTGTCCTCTTTCCAGTGTTTACTTCTGTCTGGTTACCCTGTGTCGCCTGCTCTGTCAGCTGTTTCCTGGTGGCTTTCGGTAATACCTGAAAGATAAAATATATTGTCATGTGCCTACATAAAATTATGAACTGTCAGTATGCACTTTGATATGATATACTTTGACCAACTTATTAGAAAACGGCCTTTATTTTCCCAAGCCGAATGATGTCGCTGTTTTTGTTAATGATAAATTGAAATCATACTGATTTAAGATAAAATGAATAAAAATTTTAATACATATATAGAGGAGGTGAAACATGAACTTTCAATTGATGAAGTAACTGCTTTCTATAGGATGCTTGTGTAGTTCCCATGACAACCTAAATACTTGTATTGAAACTATATACCGATGGGAGAACGGGATGAAAAGTAACCTGTTTAAATTGGTGAATCATATTTGAATGGTAAGTGAAAGAGTGGAGAAATTCATATGGCTATACTAAATTCCCCTGATGGCAACTTTTTACGATCAATACAATATCACACAACATAGCGTACGAACACGTATTTGTGCAGTCCACCCGTCGATGGCCGGTAGCAGCCGAGAGGCTACCCCAAAATTGGCCGATTTAATGCTGACAAGGAAGCACCAACTGTTAACTGTACAACACCAAGCAACGCATTTGATTGGGGCACATGAAGTGTGTTTACACGTATAGACGCAAACCTAGCACCTGCTGGTCAGGCCCTGAACACTACCGTGATGGCCTATAAGCAAATCATGCAAAAGCGTCTCTCAGGAAGAAGAATAACACAACTTAATGGTGTTAAACTTGTGAATTGGTTATAAAAAAAATAACCAGAGTAGTGTCAAGAGACCTCTCCCTTTATGTATCCCTGTTTAATGATGACCATGAGAATACGGAAGGAAATTGACTTGTCGATAGCCATCACGGGTTTAACTTTTCCAACTTCCTCCAGAGTCGGAGTACCTCACTTTAGATCATATAGATTGTTGTAACTTTTATTTAAAAAATAATTAATGAAGTTATTATATGTGCAATGTATTGGTAAAAAGGGATCCTGCTTGAAGATAGGTCATTTTGTCACTCATGCATCTCAAAGGGAGAAAAAACATCGAAAAACAAATATCCATTTTGTGTAGCCATTCTGTTCCATTCCGTTACATTCTCTCAATTAGTGTAAGCCTAAAGATTTCCTCTATGTATGCCTATAAATGTTTGTAATATGCTTGCATTGCAATGAAAATCCTGTGTTCACAAAATGCAAATCCAGTCAGTCCTAAAGGAAATGCCGATATAATAAATTAAATTTTTTATAAGTGTAATTGAAATTAGTTTTGTAGCGTTCGTTATAATAGCCAATGTTATTCATTTCGGAACAAGTCATGAAGGGGCGGGTGAGGCGAAACTAACGAACATGTTGGCCTACCTTCCAGTGTTTCAAAGAGAGTCTAGTCAGCATGGAAGAGTCGCCGTACTTTCTGTATGGTCGTACCGTACCAGATGGTTTCACAATCATCAAAGAGTCGCAGAGCGCCTTTCTGTAAGTGAGAGAAAGCCATAAAGAACAACAACTAAAAAGCAAGGACAGAGAAGGACAAAGAAGGCCGGAAAACCTAAAAGTGATGAAATATTGTATTTTCTGTATGAAATTAAGCTAGAAATCGACATCGTTTTCAGTGCAAAATGAATTGTAGAGCAGTATTATCACCCTATAATTCTGTTACAATAATACTGTCTTTCACCATAGCGCGCACCGATAACATTGTCCATGGCCCTATTTTGCCGTGAAAGTACTGTGTTTCGGCATATTCTGCATTAGTAACGTTGTCCTTCGCCCGATTGTAATATGAAAATGCTGTCCACTCATTTCTGTTGTGAAAATAGTGTCCTTCACCGTATTCTGCACCGACGACATTTTCTTTCGCCCTATTGTGCAGTGAAAATGTAACACGATTAGAACTAATTTGGGATAATTGGATTTTCTTGTTTTTAAAATTTCTCAAAAGTGTTAGGTGCTCTTTAGCTTATTGTTGCAATATTACAAACTACTCATAAAAACAAGTGTGTAACTTAAAAAGGAAAGCAGATGAGCTTCCAGCTGCAAATCAAACAGACATTACTTCACCGTTCAATTATCCCGAATTAGTTTGGTTACCTTTTTCTGACTGTTATGCCCCAAACGCACCTTTCTTTAAACATCTTGATATCCTGGATGTTGTAAAATTTTGATTTCTTAAATGACCTCTTTTCTCGCAATGTATAGCACTATCGAGACTCAACCCCCATGGTTACCCTTCCGAATTTGTCACTCGAGAAAATTTCATGCACCCAAAGCAAATTTGACACAAGGTAAATATTGTGTAACATATGCAGTGCCTACCGCTGGAACTCTCCCTTTGAAAAAAATCAAAATTTATAAATGAGGTGTACGTGTGTTCTTATAACTCTGAAAGCCCATGTTCTTAATGAATGACCAATACATGTATGTTTTTCTGTTGTTGTTGTTGTTGTTGTTGTTGTTGTTGTTGTTGTTGTTGTTGTTGTAGTTGTTGTTGTTAAATATATAAGAAGAGGCTGAGATTTCACTCTAGCTATTTCGTTTTGCACAGAAAACATTGTTTACATTTCTTCTATGTACATTCACATTTGCTATCTAATAGAGTTACGTACAGTTAAGCTTAATTAACTGTATATAATTATGTATATTCTATGTCAGGGACACGGACCCGACTCGTTCAATGGAAACTAGTTCCATGCCCATCACCAGATCAAAGACTACTTTTGCCTTCATATTTTGCTCATGTATATTTTATGTTCACACATTTTTGGTGATATCAATTCAATTCAATGCCATTCAACGAAAACATTACCTCACCATTTTGCTAACAACATTCGTATTTTACGAAGAAATGAAAGTGTATTTCCAAGGTCAACATCCTTCTCTGGTTCTGCCCTACAACATGTTTTACGTTCATTGAGTCTAATACGCTGTGAGCACAGTCATGAACAATATCAAAAATTAAGTCTCTGTTAGATTGTAATTACCCAGGTAAGACGAACAATGAGGTCGTACACACACAACTCATATACACAGTTCTAGAGTAAGCAGAATCGACATTACCTTTCAATATCTCTATCCTCAATTGTTATTCTCTTATAACGACAGTTCAAGTACTTTACTTTTGGTATAGATGCGGAATAGGCCTTGCGGTATCTCTTCAAATCTTTCCTGCTGCAGGAATGCTCTACAACCAGAATTATTCTGGCCCACTGTTGGAATGTCGATATTATGGTCATAAAGATACTCGTGACTGCACGTTCGTTATTGCAAAAATGTTATCAATCTTCAAAGTTCACGTTTCAAGCCTAAATATCACTCGATGTATATTTCAACACCTTTTACATAATTCCCCCTTTCAAAGCTTCGCATGAGAATATTGACGCCTTACCGTGGCTTTAAAATATTAAAAGGCCACGTTACCATGTTCCGAAAATTCATTAAAAAAGATTTACAATGATAGGTTTGATCGTATCGCTGATTTGAACTTTCTCATTGGTATGACTCCTAGAGTTTGGAGATCGACAGGCTTTGCATTGGTACTGCACCAATTTGACTGAAAATAATACGCACATTTCTTTCCGCCAAATTTTCGGAAGCTGCCTTGAAGAAAAGCACATAGTTTTACTTTGCTCGACGTGTCAAAATTGGTATGAATTCACTCACCTGTCGAAGCCATTCCCTCCAGGCCCTGTGTTCGATGGTTTGGTAAGTTTGTGCCATCTTAGCTGTCCGGAGATAAATATGAGTAATAAAATAAATTTGTACTCGCAAACTCAGAGCAATAACATCGATCCGGTTTACAAGTTGATAGGCACTTTACCGTGCAGGTGTCCAATTTTAATATTTGTCAAACCAAGTGCTACGAATCCGTAGTTCTTACTTAAACTTATGCTCAGCATAGTTTACTAGAAAGTGTAGTGATTTTTCACAACATGGTGCCAAATACACTTTCTCGGTTGATTGATCATATAATAAATGTTTGACAGAGTAATTTTGAATCAGAGTTACTACTGCTGCCTGGCTGATCGACAAGTTTCTACCTTTGAACGATTAGGTTTCCAGCGCAGCATTAAGGTTTGTCTCTAGATTATAATAGTAAGTTTCTACAATTCCCGGGTTGCAGACATTCTAATAAATGATTATCTACCTATATCAATGAGTTCCTTTTTTACTATTCCTGATTATCCATTTAAGAGGATGCTAATTCACGAAAAATGATACTAAACACTGCAATTAACACCACTGTATTTGTCACTGAATCGATTAACTAGTTTCTAATAAACGAATGAAGTTTTCATATCAATATTAATGTATGCGTTTTCCTCTAAATTAATAGTGAACACATTTCTATCGTTAATAATTAAGTCCGATCATTGAACGACTTTCTGATTAAGCAGCGGACACACCTCTAACTATTATTTTAGTGATCGATTAACATGATTCTCACTTACCAATTAACATATTCATTAGTAAAATTGGAATAAATGCCATGAAGACAACAAATGTGATCTTGGTCATTGCTGGTAATCTGCTCAATTCTATCTCGTCATCCTAAAATTACAAAAAAAAGCAAACAAACAAAACTAGGGCTTTGAACGATATAACCGTCAAAGGTATTTTTATTTAATGAACTCAAACTACAAATATTTCACATTTATACATAAACAACCTCACTCTTAACTAATGCTTCGAGATTGTATCAAAGGTTATCAAATTCTTTCCCAGAAACCATTTTTAACGATATTCAACTTCTTTCTTTGCTACCATGACTATTACTTTGTCAATTACACTTGCAAGGAGTTACTCTGTCTTATTGGCAAAATTGTTTACCGCTAATGCAAAACAATGTCGATACTCACATCACCGCTGATCAGAATCTGAAATCGAAATAATAGTAGACATATTGGTAATGGATCACGGAAGCGAGAGACAAGACACACCTGTCATGATTTTAAGACAAGCAAAGAAATCGAAAGTCCTTACGTAATACCGCAGGTTATTTAATGTATCGATTATCTTCTTATAGGACTACGTGACACATCTGTGAAACACAATCTTTAGAATAATATGTCAAAAGTGACATCACAATTGGCAAATGAGCTTTTATGTTTACCAAATATATTCTCTTTTGTTGAGCTTCAGCTAATATGTTATCTGATGGACTAGGCTTCAAGATTGTCTTCAGCATTAAACTTTAAGTGTTTGAAGCATGAAGATGTAACGCAGAAGGAAACGCTAGTCAGAGAAATGTTGGAGACGGGCTGTGGTTAAGGCGTTTAGATTTGTTCAGAACCTTTTCCCCATTGTGCGAGAATATACCATCATCCCATTTGCTTTTGGACAAGTTGCATCAGTTTATCGTTGCCAATTTTAGCGTTTAATAATTTTTCGTGATTAGATGTAGCTTTGCGACGTGCAATTAAATCCATTAAATAAAATTAAATCCATTAAATACAATTATCCTTCCACTGTTGACAAAAGGCATACTTACTTCAAATTCATCGAAGGTCATGTGGAAAAGATACATCCAGCTGCCGTACGCTGTACCAAATGATTCAATGCCCTCCATATTCTTGTACGGGTAATAGAACACTACAAATAAGACAAATAAGACGTTCCAATACAGCTAAAGGGGAGAGGGGTGTAACAACTGTTTATCAATTGCCTACCGTGGTCTAGGAGAAAAATGTCTTGACTTGTCGTAAATATGAGTCACGTTTAATTTACTTGTTACGGACCTTAAACAAAAGAATGCAACAAACTTGACAGGTACATACCAGGGCATAGTATAGAGATTATTGCGATCCAAATGATACTAAACGGCAAAAGATCGCCGACGGTCATCTTGTAGATGATGGTGACAAAAGGTCCGAGGTCTTCTCTTCCCCTGTAGTGGTAATGGTATTGTTCTCATTGGCGTATTTTCTCGTCAGATGTATTCCGTCAAGTTCAAATTCGATATATGAAGTTACTAATGTAAATGACTGTTATTTCGAGTTTACAGATGTATAAGGAAAATTAATTAATACCCCATTGACCACCACTGTAGCGTTTGGCTAAATTTTCCTCTTTTAAAACTTTCAATAGCACGAATCCAATTGACATGTGTTAGATCAGTACCAGCTTGACTACAATTAAATACTCGTGTGGGAAAATACATCGAAAATTTGAGTTAGAGATGAAATAACTGTCTTTATCATCACAGAACGCTGCGGCTACCTTTCACAAAATCTGCATTTTGATTCAAGCTGACAGTTATCTTTCATAAAACTGAAAATCCAAGTTTAAGTCAAACAAACATCAATTCATGTTTCAAAACTCAAAAGGTCAGCACTGTTTTCACCCTAACCATCATGGCACTGGCCAGACATCGTTGGAGTAAATAAAGCTGGCACTCCACATAACAAGTAGTCTTTTGCTCAAAATCGCTTGTTTCGCAAATATTCATTGAATATTCATGAATTTGTTAACCTAAGATTAAAGTAATAGCCGTGTTTACATGCAAATGTATGCTAATCACCCAATTGAGGCTTATTATTTCTCCTATCTTCAACATTTAAGAAAAAAACTCCACCAAACTTCTGACTCGGTCAAACCTTGTGAAATGTTCACACAATGTTCTTTAAATACTACACAACTATACGATAGTTTTGTTTGGCAAACAGTTCCTACGTTTTAAAAAGGGGCAAAGCGCGCGTTCAACTGCTTATCATAATTTAATCACTCTTTTGAAGACGCAGTCATTTTTAAATATTAAAGTTCATAAAGTAGTATCAACTTTACGACTAAAATTACTTATCGTTATTAAAAATGACGTTTTCTACCGTAAATGTGTACCCTCAAATCTTCGTGTAAACTATTGATAAAATCATTACATTTTGAAAATACACACTATGAGGGAGGTTTCATTTCATCTTTGATAAATACAAAAAAGTTTGTTGGTTCACTGCAACGCCTTCTTAAAATGCTAGATGCTAAAGCAGAGCGTTATCAAAATAAATTTCTTCAAATACAAAATAATAAGTTATAAAGATAAAAGTAATATCACATTACTTCTGTATAATATATATATATAATATATATATACATAATATATATATATATATATATATATATATATATATATATATATATATATATTACTTCTGTATATCCCTATATTAAAGATGTATATTGACATAAATATATCACAAACTATATAGATAACTTCATTGGAAATTACAGTCCTCGATGCTTAGAGCCAACGAGGCCGCTGAGAGAATGTTTTGAACCGCCGATACGGTCATCTTAGGAGTAACAGTTTTTGAAACTTCTGGCAATATTTTGTCGTAGGCATAGTCAATCAAATTTCTTGAAATTTCGAGCATATCTGTGAGCACACTTGTTTAGCTAATCATCTAACGTGATTATAAGTGTTCTTAATTCGTCTATTTTTCAACACCAGAATCTAGTCGATGTAACTGTATGAAGAAGTGGAATTTGTACGAAATATATGAGTTTCAATTAAACCTACAATTTTCATGGTTACTCACCTGAAGAAAAACAACAAATAGCTCCAAGCCATGGGGACAGCTAGTGTAGTCAAGATATCCTCCACAGAACGCAGTGATGCAAGTCTGAACGGCAAACACAGCAGAAAGAGAATACAGGACACCAGAAATATAGATTTAGCCGGTATGTAAATCTGTAATGCAAAAGTTGATAACTAAGAAAATTACAATCCTGCTATGGTCGACTTGCGTCTTCAGTATGAACAGAAAGTGAATAATTTAGAATCACTGTAACTGCACCCTGTGAAACTTTCAACAATTTTCTCTTGCCAACTCTAGAATATATATCAGGACTAACCAAACACAACCAATTATTTGGGGTTGAATATTGCCGCCATCCCTGTTTTATCTCTGTGGGGAAAACCGAAATCTTCGAAAAATTAAGGCTGTGAAAAAGTTTTCTGACTTAAGGAGTTTTAAAATAAGCACATACTTCTGTCCCCTAATCCACATTCTTACATTAGTTGTCATGTAGAATGACCATACTCCTATGGGTTCGTTATTGAAGTGACATTCTTCGTTATGTGGTAAAGATCAGTTGCCAACTGCATGGGTATATGAGATCAACTAATGTGAACGGTTCTTATAATTTGGGAAAACATATGAATATTAAGTGACTTTAGTACCGTGGAGTCAACTTGGGAACAATCCTAACGTCATTGTGTGCGTATATTATGTCCTCAATGAACGGTAGGTGGGTATATACGCTTGTCAAATTAATCAAGCCTTTAATTGATGTTGCACTTTTGGAACTATTGTTTGAATGTTGAAAAAGGAGCAGCCATTTCTCACCTGCAATTTCAAGTACCTGCGCTTCAAGGCTTTGATATTGATGAATTCAAACCCAAGGTACAGCGCACAGTCAATGAACACGATAACCTCGGCAGTATATCGAACCTGTTGGAAACGTTCAAAAACTCGACATCACAAACCAAAATGTAACTGACCAAGCATGCAGTGCATCGGGCTTGCTTTCAGAATTTAGTGAGAAGATGTTGGTGAATACGCCTACATCAAAAGTATGTTCAGGACTATATCGTGATGCTTTTGATACTAAGGGGCGGTCTTATGTTGCTGTAACCGTCTCTATAGACTCTTTTTGAATATACTATTCAACGTAATAAAAATATCACTCACTATATCTTTGACAGCAGTGCCATTCAATAAGTCGCCATCCGGTCGTAGATATACAGCTATACTTAACACAATAAGGTGGATAAATGCAAGAATGAAGCTGATCAATATTCTTTTCTGTAATAAAAATTAAAGGGATGAGGACTTATGTTGGATTCCGATAAAAAGTCTTCACTCTCTCAGTAGTGACTTACGTTATATGTTATAAGCTTGAAACCCTCAACCTCAAAAGGATCTATAGGCCGCGCTTTGACGGTCTGTATTCGCACTGAAAATTAAAATCAAGCGAGCTTTTGCCCTTTTGCTTGATGGTTGATGGTACTAACATTGAATTTGACATTGCACAACCGCACAGTTAGAGAGGTTTCTACATCCAATCGATAAAAGATGAAAGCGTTTTCCTCAAAGGTAGGTGAAAGGTTATTGGAACGATTGCATCATTCTGTACCTGTTCATTTAGCATCGATGCGCGCACAGTCGAAATATCGCGCTTGAACTAGCCCATCAAGTCAACTGGAAGTCGTATCGCAATGTAGTCTTGCCTCGAATCTTGTCTACGTAAATAACTTTTGTACCTCGGCAAATTCTTTCCATTTTTCCTGTAGCAAAAGATAGATCACGCCACTCTCCAACATGTCTAAATGTCCATCTGCGCCACCAAAGACAGTTTTCCACAAGGCTGACTCAAAATCTGTAAGATAAGAAATAAGCTATAGACTTTTGAAGTAGAGCTTAAAATATCACTCGAGACACCATATTATCAGTAAAATAAGTGTTTAGAACGTTTCTGCGCAGATTTAACTCCAGCCTGCCGCAAATGGGTTATTTTGTAGCGCATGTATTTAACATCACCTGTCATTGTTGAAATTGCGCTTTTACCTAATTTTTTGACCCAGTGTCTTAGAAATACATGTAACCTATAACCTTGTCATATTTTGACCCCCTAGGAAGCTGTTTTTTGTTTACTATGAGCGAAAAATTAACATTTCTCACCCATTTATATGGCGCAAATTACCCATTCACCTGGAGATATTGTAAAAAGTAAAGTGGTGACACCCTTTTATTAAAAGTGTAAACTAAATGGTATTATGTCAGGAGTTTATTCGCCAAGTTTGGTCAAAATGACACCATTCAAAGCGACAGGAAGAAAGTTCGAAAATTATGTAGTGATATAATTTCGATATCGTCATTATGTAATCGATACTTATGTTAAAATTTCTTCACAAACATCATGAAAACTATACATTCGATAGATATGGATCTTAAGTCTTGGTATTTATTAAAATTAACTCATTTGCTAAGCGTTTTATAACTGCTTTCTTTAGTTTAAGTGAATTATATCATTTTTATTTATTTCTAACGACGCCATTTTAACGTCCGTTTCCATGGAAACAAGCGTGGTGACCCCCATTTTTTATTTCATTTTTGCACTTGCACAACTTCCAAGAATATTTGTGCAAAGTTTCAAGAAAATGACACCACAACTTAATTTTGACGTAATTCGTATTACTTCACCTTAATTTGATAAAAATCAAGACTGAAAGAAGCAAGAACCAAACCAATAGAAGCTTAAGTCCAGAACTGCCATGAATGTAAATCAACCGTATAGTTTTTAACCTCTTGTTATCTGTCGCGAATATCTTCCTAATGTTGTTGGAAATTATATGGCTTCCCATGATAGTTCATGTTTATCATCAACATTAGTCCATTGGGGAATAATTTGAGTGACCTGTTAACAAAATGTCGACCAGGCCTACCCAGTTTTCCGGTTTCTTCGATACTATCTAATCCATCCAGAGGGTGAGTAACACACTTCACTGGCCCAAACTCCCATGCTGTGTTGCAGCTATCTTCTAGTATAGCTTCGAAAATTTCACTGCGTCCCTCTTCACAGGCAAGCTCCATCACAGCCGGACCGTTTTCTTTTTCTTCTTCTGTTCCCTTTTTCTTAAATATGTTCGGAGACAGCGTTTCATGAGTCATTATATTTTTATACATATCCTATGAAAAATCAATCATGACGGAAAGATGAGTTATTTAGATTACACCTTCTTAATTTTCCTACCAGCAATACGAATATCTCAATAGACATGGGAAAAATTCCTTCTTTGAGATTCAACTTTCAAACATCGAAGTCTTTTGGCCCCTGTCATGATATCTTTTTCCGCCTTCGATGGCGGCTGTTACGTTTATCACAGGTATTTATGGGCGATTCGTGTGGAATACATCATTGCTTCTGGGTAAGAATGTACAGGAATGAAAGGTTCGCAATCATGACAGATTTACCTGAAATAGCATGAGTTATTTAATGGAAATCATGGTAACTTAAATCATTCTAAAAATTCGACTATTGTTACAAGTGTTAAACTCACCAGTTTGTTATGAATAACTGCCATGTGAAGGGCGGTATTACCATAGGAATCTTTTGCACCTGGGTCAGCTTTTGTGTCTAGAGCGGTATTACCACTACCATCGGAATCATTTGTACTTGGATCAGCCTTCTTGACAAGATAGTTATAGATTTCAATATTCCCGAGCGACGCGGCAAAGTGAATGGGATATTCCCCATAGTATGCATAGCCAACGTAACCTGCGTTATTCAACAGTAGACCATCTCTTTGACTTTCCCGCCTGAAAAATTTGCCTTTTGCTCTCTGGTTAAGGACTGCCTTTTTCTCAACTAGCTTTTTTACAGACTCCAGATCGTTGTTCACAATGGCCAAGTGCAAACAGCTTTCTCCTGTAAGAACGATATTTAAAACAAATTTGAACTTCCATTGTCAGTTTTCATTCACTTTTGCCGACATTCCAATAACTACTGAAGTTATAGCATGTTCTTTTGTATGTCTTGTCAACATAACGCGGTATAAATTGATCCACTACTACTTACCTCTGGCAGTTCACGCATTCGAGAGCAATTTCATACTTTTCTCGTCACTCTTCATTCAAAGAACAGGTAGGATATTTAAAATCTTTAACAATTCAAGTTTCAGTTATTCAAATGTATTTATGTAGAAAGGAAAAAAACTTTAGATCTTACTCGGAAATGCCCTTCGATGCAGGGATCATATTGAGGTGTAAAATGAGGAACTACACGAGCTGTTAATAAGATAGTCTTTGACCCGAATGATATTTCCTTTGACTCTACCTATGATGAATTTAGAATATTCTACAGAAATTCGTATTTCCTAACGATGTCTAACAAGAAGTATAGAGTGTACAACTGTCAAATGAAAATCTCTTACCGTAATACTCTGCCTTTTCGTAGATATCTAATGCAAGATTTGGGCAAATGTCCAACAAAATTTCTGCTATCTTCTTGTGTTCAGCTGTGTTTTTAAGATAACAGATATGTAAAATAGTTTCTCCAACTCCACCACGCTCATCTTGCTTCCAGCATGCTTTGTGAGTTGCATTTTCTTTCTCTTCAAACTGTTTACAGTCATCCAATGGCTGTATGGTGAAATTATGAGTTCGTATAAGTAAGTGAACTGTATGCTGACAGTACTGGTACGACGCCTACTCTAGGATAGTTTAACCAGTACAGCTTGTTTCTGTGATAATCAAGTGTTAGTTACATGATATTCACCCATCTCCGTACAGAGATCGTAGCGCCGTGGAAAATTATAACCTAGCTGGGGAGTCTCAGCAGTAGCCACACTAATCTGTGAAGCTTTCATCCAATTGGTTGGCAGAATCTCACCATTATAATTGAATAATGAAAATAAACTCCCTAAGTTGCTGTGAATAATGACAATCGACCAATCAGATATAACCTTGCAAACACGCTGCAAGTCAGCCGAATCTCTGCCACAGGCGACGGTTTTCACCAACTTTTTGGGTATTGCGCGTTTTCCATGATATACATTTTCCGTCTTTTTTATACATAATACTTCGAACCAAAAAAAAAATAAATAAATAAAAAGAACAGTACACTAGTTTCAATATCGATCCTCGATTCCGTGAACACTTGCAAAACATAGACCTTGATCTAGGTTACAGGGATGTAAATTGATGATTCAAAATGTATGCCCCAACGGCTGTCAGCTTTGCAGACGCGATTGCCAAAGTTTTGGCAGTTTATTTATTATTTTTATTAGTGTATAATGTATTATTTTTGCCAGTGTGCGGAAAGTGCGATCTCTTGCTGGATTGCTCCTATCTGGTTACTATTTCCGCCACGTTTATTTAGCCAGTTGGGCGCGCGCAGGACTGAAAGAAGTCCGAGTTTGGAATATTTAAATTTGCCTGCGGCAGAGATTGGTGGGGGCGCGCGGTCAACGAATCGGAGACCCTCTAGCTTGGTTCGAATTATCCACGCCGCGCTGCTGCCCCGCTGCGCTTCAATCTCTGTGTGGAGATTGGACATTCACATGATATTAGAAGGATCTATATATTCTATCGTAGCATATCTAACCGACCAGTGGTCGTTAACTGCTTTGAGTCCCGGATGGTGCTCCGTACCTGACATATTTAACGAGGTTGGTTGGGCTACGCAGAACTCCATAAGGGTTACATTATGACATAAACATTTCCACCTGCTTGGAATATATGCCTGTTTCTGGTATAAGTATTTGTTTAGCTAATGTGGGATCGGCGTCATAAAACATCAATATTTAGTATCAAGTCTTTTGAAAGAGTTTAGCCTCTGACATATATGCTCAGACAAAGCCAAGAATATTGCAGTACAAGTTATCATCACATAATTATCGACCTGGATTTACTTTAAGAGTATGTGTTTGCCCTTCTTGACCTGAAACACTCTAGTTCTATACAAAGTAACAAAGAAAATATATCGCTATTAATTATCGCAGTATTTTTAGAAATTTGGACGTATTATTTCATTCACAAAACATTTCCATATCAAGGTGTTTATAAAAATATCACTTCGAAATTCCATCTACAGTAAATCAGCCAGCCACATGAACGAATTCCCATTTCTTGTGATTATGCAGAAGGGGTATAATATTCTGCGAAGCTAAGTTTTGCCATTCGTTATTCAAGGTCCACTCGGTAACTTCACTTGCGTCTGCATAAAGTTGAAGTCACTATCAGTCACATTTAGTTCCCCTCATCAGTGTGAATTATGTCTTATCATCCCCTTTCAACCACAACACATTTGTTGTTATTTAAGTAAGACATATCTCAACAACAGAAGCTGACACATCAAACTGTTTGTTCGAAGCATAACTTAAGATCCTTCTGTCAAGTTGGCAGTGTTGTGATGTTAAAACAATCCACAACCCTAATGTCAGCTAGCTCCCCTTTCCTCTACAAATGCATCACTTTCTTACGATCTAAATATCATAATGACCTTGGCATGCATTCTGAGTTAGTAAAGATGAGTCGGGTCTCTAATATCATCAACGAACATAAGCTGGCCGCGTAATGCACGGCGTTTCATGTAATATCCGATGTTGGATAAATCAAACCTAAAATAACAATCACGGGAAGAAATTTGATGATATTTCGGCATTGCTTCTCCGATTTGTACATGAAAATTCGGTTGGCCAGAAAATGCCACGGATTACATTCTGTAGGCTTTCAATTTAAAGTATACTGGATTATTATTTTTGCTTCAATCTGAAACGGGAACTGAAGTGACAGATATCCTTTGTTAAGTTTTATTACTGTAAAGATCACTATTTTTTTTAAATAATAGCATTCCAGGCCTTAAATAAAATGCAATTCATTATCGTATGACCTATTATTTTGTCACCATTGACATGTTAAACAACCGCACTGTCACCTAATTGGAAATTGCTCATAAACTGGTGCCAATAACTGAAGTGCCTGTGAAAATTTGCTTTACGAAATCAATATAATTATTCACTAAAGATTCATTGATGCATCGGAGATAGCTATTTAAATTACAACATAGTTCTTTTAACCACTAAAACTCGTGATGGTGATGTTGATGATGATGATGGTGATGATGATGATAGTCGTCATAATCCTCCTCCCCCTCCTCCTCCTCCTCCTCCTCATCATCCTCATCCTCATTCTCCTCCTCATCATGCAATATCTGCGATTACCGTTATATTTTGGAGCTTTCCATTTACATCGTAAAGATATTCTTTTATTGTTTCTCTAGCCGTTTTCTCGAAGTTACTCTTCTTTTGATCTGTATCTTTAATAAACAGATCATATAAAGATTCGCCACCTTTAAGAATCTTCAACTCAAAGATTTCAAGATCTATATGTTGCTTCTGCCAGTCCTTATTTGATCCACTGTTACCTTTACACAATGACATTGTGCCTGAAATAGAAAAGGAACAGAGCGAGCTGTTAAATATGTGAAAACAATGATTGAAGGCCCTCGACAGACTGTCAGTCATTAAGTTAGTATGCGTAACAAAAGTTAAAGACTTAAACTTTTGCTCAAACTTTCCTGAATGAAACTTTCAACCATTATCTTACAAAATCAACAATAAAAATTGGGCGTCAACATGCAAAGTTCGGTTCTAGCGAAACACATTACCAAACATTTTGCGATATTTGAAATTCAAAATGGCCGCCATTCCTGTGTTTAGTCTATGAAAGGTAAATTCAAGTTTGGATTTTCGGAAAATTTAGCCAGTGAAAGTTTTTCTTTGTCAACGAGCTTTAAAATGAGCCCCTACAAGTGGTAGTTCATAAAATAATTGTTGAAATTTGAGAGGCCGACTATATGTCCCCGAGGGGCGTTCTAGGCTAACAACGTAGATACGGAGATTTATATACACATGAGAGAAATATTTTCATTCTCTTTTGTTGTCCAGCAAGTGCAAACAATTCTATTTAATCCTCAGAGTTTGAGCAAATATTTTACACCCGAAGGCGTTTTCATTATGAACAGAATTGCACGTAAAACAGGTGTTTTACATAACAAGATGTGGTCAATACGAATACGAACTCATGTTCAAATAAATCCTTTTCTATAATGTCAGTGGACACTGCAGATAATAGAAAATCTATCATCTGACGTTGTCAAGATATCATGTGTATGCTTGCATACATCGAGCAATAACATAAGTTTGACTGACTGAATCATAAAATATTATCGGTTTTTAAGTTTGACGCTGTGATTGTCAAAGTTATCCTGAAATCTCATCCTTACACGGTGACGAAATATAGGTAAATAACTAAGGAACTACAAACGAAATATATGTCAACTATCCCGAATTATAATAGTTTGATGTACAAATGAGAACTTAATAAAGTATAGCAAATGAACCCTATTAACATTTACCAGCTGTCCAGCCTCAATGTGATCCCCCAAAAAACTCACAAAAAATTTACTTACTGTTCCGCTAGAAGTAAGAGGTCTTGGAAAATTAGAAGACTATCCCAAACTCTATCTAAATATATTTTAACTCTTCCATACGAAAAAACTTGTTATGAGCCTAAAATTATGATATATATTATTATATTCGAAGACATTTTGTTTGTTATATTTTATAATCGATAATACATAACGTAAATGTACAAATCCAAATGTAAATTGTTAACGTTACTACATGGTTACGTGTCCCTGGTAATGCAGGTCACAAACATTGTCTATGTAAACCGTAACAACGGACTGTTGTCGTCCGCTCTCCTGTCTATGCTGTCTACAGCGGTTAAAACTTCTCTTGGAGTACAGAGTTACTTTGCAGTTCCATGCGTGTTACATAAAGCTTGACTGGGAAGTTAGCCTCTGAATGGTAACTATTCGACATCGGTGTAATATCCACAGGCATCAGTGACTTCAAATATTCCGAGTCGCCACAGACAGATTGAAAGAAATGTTATACTCAAGAATTATGGATAGAAACTGGAGACATGGACCAGGTTGTTTTGTTTAAAAATGTGCCTTTCATTTAACAATGACGTCAGGTTATAGCTTTGAATACCTACGTATGGCTTAAAATTTCCCTGTAACAGCTCTCGTGTGACATCAAATACATTTGTAATATACTGTGAACTCATTTGTATTCTACCAGAAAATGCTATCGGCTCCTTGTGCAATAGTTTCTGTATAGGGGTATTACAGATATTAAAGTGTCACTTCCACTTGGTAACATTTTTAAAACACATTTTTTTAATGCCAACGGTCGATATTTGACGTGGCGACTGCGCGAGGATCACGAGATATCGATAAAAACATGTCCTCAAAAAAGTAAAAGTTTGAATTCCGATGGCCCACCTAAATTCAGCTTCCGAACATCGAACGTTGGGCACTGGGGCCATTGTCAACTAAGCTATGGAGTACGAGTCTACGCTAACGCTGCTGTACGTTACTGACAGTACAACCGTGTCGGTGATCGGTCATGCCCAGTAGGGTAAAGCCGAGTCTTACTGACTAGGAGAAAAAAAACGGAAAACAAAGTTTGCTGATTCCACCAGAATTCGCATAGGTGACTAGCACAGATACGTGCGGTTGATACATAGTGGCCGCCGCATGATATGCACGCATACGCACGGCCGCTATGTATCGAACCACGCTGTGCTGCGGCATTTTGTAATACTGACGTGTTTTGTAATAACTTACGCAAAATGTAATAAGGGGTATCAGCATTTTGTAATAACTGACGCATTTTGTAATAA
>LD364421.1:37142-47923 GCA_001465055.1 Ptychodera flava | reverse complement strand
ATTACACTCATAATTGTTGGACTAATACTGGGAATCAGTTGAACTTAGACCCCCTTATCTGGCATTATTATGATAACCTAGTACTGGTAGTGAGATATAATCTCGACATCATTAAATGCTATTACATTTTTACGTATTCAGAAACTACAAAGCATTTTGAAATACATATAATATCAGCGGATGTTTATAATTATTACAAAATGCGTTAACTAATGTTACAAAACGCGTTTTATTACAAAACGCTGATACCCTTATTACAAATCGCGTAAACAATATTTTATTACAAAATGCTGATACCCTTATTACAAAATGCGTAGACCATTTTATTACAAAATGCTGATACCCTTATTACATTTTGCGTAAGTTGTTACAAAATGCGTCATATTACAAAATGCCGCAGTACACACGCGTAATTGTGTGGCAGACGACAAAATGCAGTCATCAGAGGCGGCTAATATTTTACACGTAAAAACTGAAATCTATGTGGTATTGGTTAAAAATATAATAGAACTGACTGAGAATAATGAAAACGACAAAAACTAAGGAGAAGTTTTAGAAAAACATACCAGAAGTGAAGGCATAATGCTGTATATAAAGTCTTCGCAGTGGGAGGTAAAATTGCGCCGTTCGAGCTTATTTTGGACTCCCTAGATTATCGTCAATCAGCACAACAACAAACCTTTGGGGGATTTCGGGTCATAATGAGAAACGATCGTAAAACTTCGGGATGTGAAAAATACGCTCGGGAAGTGACATGTTTTTATCGATATCTCGCGATCCACGCGCAGTCGCCACGTCAAATATCGACCGTTGGCATTAAAAAAATGTGTTTTAAAAATGTTACCAAGTGGGAGTGCCTCTTTAAGCTCTTGGTAAAGAGAGCCGAGAATAAGACAGACCAACGCGGAAGTTGCAGCTTAATAACTAATAATGCTAATAATAAAAAGAATAATAATTAATAATGGCTTGTATGACATCAGATCTGGTTCAACGGAATTAGACAGCTTCATTAAGAGGCCAAAGTAACAGCAGATGTTACTGTACTGTAAAGATCATATTTTAACGGAAGACGAAATCTAAAACAATTTAAATGGGTTTGATCAGCAGAGGACGCGACATGAGGGATTGAAATCACCAATTACACATCGGTGCCATTTTTAAGGAGCGATGTGTACGAGTAAAGCTACTACACTCGGTCTACAGTGGAAAGATTAAATAACAAATAAAATCCAACATCAAAATCGCACATTTTAACTTGGTCATTTCTCCTGCGGGGCTAACAGTATTAACAATATCGTGTTAAACCCAGGCACCAATAGTTTGACGTCATATAATATATAAATGAACTCACTTGTATTTACCAGAAAATGCGATCGACTCCTTCGGCAATATGTTTTGTACAGGCAAAATTAATAAATTAAGCTGTTTGTAAAGACAGCTGAGAATAAGACAGACCAAGGCAGAAGTTTCTCTAATAATAATGGGGATTATTAATAATGATAATGTAATTAATAACAGCCAAACAGAATTGTAAGTCGCTGAAGTAACGGCAGACATTATTATACTGTAAAGATATTCTTTTCAACAGGAATGGACATCAAAAGCAAACAGGTTTATTCACTTAGACGACGTGACATGAAACATTGAAATCACCAATAACGCAAGGGTGCGTTTTTAAGGGAGCTGCATCCAACACAGATTATTTTGCTCAAAATCACTTTTTGCACGTATTCATTCAATTTCAATTAATTTGTTAACCAGAGATTAAAATATTAATTGGACTCACCTTTTAGCGTTTCAAGCAGTCGTAGCTTGGGTGATAAAGAAGTGTTAATAAATGCAAATGTATGCAAATCACCCGATTTCCTGGCTTCTCTTTTCTCGTAATTTCAAATTCCAAAGAATTTAACTCCACTCCGGCTGGGTCAAATTTTCTGAAATTTTTACATTATGTTCTTAAAAAGCTATAAAACAAAACGATTATTTTGTTGGCAATAAAATTCTTACATTTTGATAAAAGGCATTTTAATTTTGCTAATCATGTTTTCAATCACTTTTTTATGGGCAGTGTTTCAATCCATGCCATTTAGGAAAGATAATGCATCAGACTGTCTAAGAGGTGGTACACGTGTTGAAATGTGCGATGTGTCGAAAATTTCATTTACTTTCTGCAATATGCTATCGGCCTATAAAGTACAGATATCATATGGGAAAACCCCATATGTATCATACATATTGACACTGGGAACAACCCTCCTTGTGCACTCAGACTCCAAACAAGTGACATGTCTTTCCTATCAATAGAAATCTGAAATACAACTAATATAAATTGAATAATAATATATGAAATTATGTCACAGTAAATACAAATAAGCTTTGAATATCTATCTTTGATATTATAGAGCCCATTATATTAAACAAGGAATATCTTTTTAATGATATTTAGAAATTTAGGCTTACAATTCAGAACATACAATAGTATACTGTTGTTAGTACCAAAACAAAATTTAGAAAGGGGCCTGGAGCACCAGGGTAACCATTTTCATTATTTCATGATATTCCTTGTCTGTAATGCATTAATGCAAAAACATAAAAAATGAACTGTTAATATATGATCTCGGTTGTGGCACTGTCAACGAAAGTGGTTATCCATGAATGTTTCAAAAATCACGGAAGAGGGGAAGTTTTTCTGCAAAAGCTGATCCGTGAAGGGATTAGAATAGCCCTTTGAAATTTGGTAAATAATATTCAGAGATGTACAGTCTTGTCAGAGCTAAATTGAAAATGAGATTCTAAATATGGACGTCATCATATGCACTCTTTCCCCTAGAACTATCATGTGACTCCAGACTGTAATGGAGGTAATCTGGTACACACAGCAAAAATAGATTATATGGATGTGTCAAGACAATCTCACTGCTGTATACAACATCAACATGGATCTAAATGTATTTACAATAATCTCACCCACTTCGTAGATTTTACAAATTAGGTATTTTGGTTTATTTTCTCTCCTATATTTTTTCATAGTCAGGGTGTCTTTTTTCGTTGGAAAATTCCAAATAAGGGATGTTTTGAAATTTTGCGGAACAAGGCTTGGATAACTGTCCTTCCCTTTGAGTGCCATCACCAGGTGTGTGATACAAAACACCATACTTAGACAGGTACCTCCAAATTTACAGTACAATAGGATTTAGAAGCATGATATCATTGTGATTTCATTTCTCACCATGTCAATTTTATTTGTTTGTCATCAGATTCAGTGAGTTTGTTATGTATACGACACAAATCATGGCTGCCATCAGCGTGATAATACTAATGAGTATCATACAAGGCCATCATATCCATTTTATCAAGCCTACTCAAGTTTTGTAATGTAACCAAACATAACTCATGCGTTTCACTTTTGAAGTCGCTAACTTTGACGTCAAATACAGTCCAGAAGAGAAACAAACTAAACTATACTTGGCACACATTAGCTTCTCAAAATAAGGTTTTCCACAAAATTCCACGGAGAGGAGCACACATTACTAAACATTAGTTCTTTGTTTCCTTGTCGTAATATCACAATCGCACTTTAATGTTAATGTGCATTCTGTGAATCCACTCATATTACGACATTCATTAATTGTGTGCCCCACAAACCAAAACTTAATGAGACCTAGACCCACCAATTTGTGTTTTAGTTTTATATTCATTGAACTTTGGCGTTTGCTTGGCACTGTTTATTAAAAACAGCTCATCACTGACAGATCTAGGTATTGGGCTTAAATGCATACGAGCTAAACTTACAAAATTACTATCTTGATTGGCGGTGTCAAGATATCTTGTGTATGCTTGAATACATCGGTCAATACTAGTAGTTGGAATGACTGAAACTTGAAATTTTATTTGGCCCAAAGTTCTCATGAAATCCCATCATTACTAGACTGGATTACAAGATATTGGTAAATAATTAAAGAACTACAAACAGTATATTTGTCAACTATCCCATTATAATAACGTTTGTGTACAAATGAGAACCCATTGGCAATGAAGTAAACCATGAACTCATGTAACATTTACCAGCTGCCTAGCCTACACCTAGTCCAATTAAACAGACAAACAAAAGGGTCACTTACAGATCCACAAGAAGTAAGAATTTTGGAAAATTAGAAGAGGAAACTTTCCATGTTAGTGTGGTTTTCACTCCTTCGCAAACCACATATATTCCATCTGAAAATATTGTAAGTCGTTCATATGAAAGTAATAAAAGTTAAGCCTGTAATTATTAAATGTATTGTTATATTCGAATACATCTTGCTTGTTAGAATTTATAATACATTACGCAAATATACAAATCTAAAGTAAATCGTTATCGTGAGGACATGCTTACGTGATCCAGGTCACGCAGATTACAAACATGTTCGATGTAAACCTTAAACCACGGACTGTAGTCGTCCGTTCTACTGTCAATGTTTAAGATTTTTGTCTGTGTGGCCTATTGGCGTACAAAGCTTAAAATCCACATTAGGTTACAGGGTTACTCTGCAGTGGGTATGCGTGTTACAAGTAGCTTGATTGAGAAATAAGGTACACTCTTAAGTCAAACACTCGCTGAATGGTAGGTCGGATTTTAACATCAGTGTAATTTCTACAAACATCAGCGACTTCAAATATTCGAGTTGCCACAAACAGATTGAAAGAAACTTTATACTCAAGAATCGCGGCCAGCAGTTGGAGACCAGTCTCTTTTATTTAAAAAATTGTATTCGTCATATAACATCGACGTCAGTATCCAGCTTTACACTCAAAAGTATGACTTAAAATCACATTGTAAGGCCAAGAATAATAAAAATTTGTTTATCATCCTCGCCCGCGTCAATTCATACCCGCCGCGTCAACCTTTTTCTGCTCTTGAGGAAATAATTGTTTTCAAAAAATGAACGCAAAAATACGCGACGATAGTGCATAACATAGTGCTGTATAAAAAAGCAAACAAAATAACTGACACTAACATTCCATTCAGAACCGTACACAAATGTCACTGTTATTTTATAACAAAATAAGTCAGACTTATTTTGAACCTAACAGACGACGAAGATTCTTCTCAATGATTAACCGTGGTCTCTCATCTACCAGTTTGGCAAAATTCGTCTTGGCAATGCTCTCTCATACAGAATTGCCATAACGACTTTGAATAACTTCTAAAACCTGGATACCTTTCATGAGACGTAAAAACCACCAGGCGCCCTTGCACTCGGTAGTTTGCTCGATCGGTCGATGGTCTGCTCGATCTATCAATCCCTTACTCGATCTGCCCGCCACTGCAACCTAAATACTCCCAAGGTGTGAAACATAATCACTCAATCCACACACGATCCGGGTTTTCAACTGGCCATGCGCTCACATATAAGGGAGCCTTCAGTAATTTCAGGTTGGGTGGGCCGGAGAAATGGGGGGTGTCACTTTTTAGAAAACTGTTTTACGAGGTCATTTTTTATGAATCTATCTTGGGAGGGGGTAACTTTCAAGAGAAGCTAATTTTACGGCTGAACCTTCGATCGCCCATGTGATATTCCTCATTTTTGCATCACCGACGAAATACATTGATTATGTTATGTAGGTCATTTACCCCACACTCATCATGACCTGAGTTCAATTAGTCTAGAACATTCTCAAGGTCACTGCCCTTAATGACCTCACAACCTTGAATTCAATTAGTCATGTTTGGAATGTTCTGGAAAGTTGATTAGTTGTGTAAGAGAGATAATTTTAGAACAGTAATTAGCATGTCAATAAAAGTTCTAGATTGTTCTTATATGCCTTTATAAAAGGGACGTGCTCAGCTTCCAGTCAGACTTTTGGGGATCGTGTCTCTTGTGTGTTACTAAACTCCAGCAGTAGTCATTCTCAAGACTTTTCAAGACCTTCACTGTCAACGCTGGATTTATACTGTGGACTTTGTGCAGCTTCAAGCCTGCAAGCCAAAGGACTGTTCATTCATCCGACTGACTGTTACAACTCTGAGACTGGAGCTTTGCCGTCCCAGCTGAGATAAGTAGTCTGTACACTTTTAAAGCTTGTACTCTATCCCTGACTTAGCAATTAGTTTTATTTTCGTAATAAATTTTGTTTAAACGTTAACTGCTGAGTTCACCCTTTTGTTCGTTTTCTCTGCACGTAACAATTATTTTAAATATATATTACAATATCGACAAGCTTAATAAGCAAAGAAGATGCAATGGTATCCTACTTTAAACACCTTGAACATTAAAAACCGATGATAGACAAGAGACAAAAACATATGGGACAGGTGGCAAAGTGCATATCAATTTTCAAACGTCTATAAATGCACAGATATTGTTAGTTTTATGTTTTATATTTGAAAAAAATGTTCATAGTTCTCTCATAGACTACAATGTATAGCGAATCAACATTTCGGTACCGCGGTGAAATTGCAAAATCCAATTTCTTGCGCACATATCCACTTGTAACCACCCTAGTCTAATCAAGTCCATTCATATCAATAGTCAAATTTACCTCAGGCTAGTTTTGGAAAAACATTATTCATAGTTTCCTCATAGACCATCATGTATAGTGAATCAACGTTTCAGTGAAACTCCAAAATCCAATTTCTTGTTCACTCATGCACGTTTTACGTTCCACTTCAAGCAAAATATATTTACATATATTATCAAACATATATAAATGTACAGATATAGCTTGTTTGCGGGGGGAGTTGTCAATAGTTTTGCCTGATAGACTCCCATATATATGATTTGATATTTTTGGGCGACGCACTATATCAAACACATCTTGCCTTCTTTTAGTTGCGCATTATATGGTGACCCTGCCGCAAATGTGTGATCCTCCAATAATGCTTGCGTGATAAATTGCTACCCTCCCTCCAAAAACGCTAGCCCTCCCCTTTTATTTCTGTCCCTTATATAACAATTAAACAAATTGTTTTTTTTGTAAATTTGCTGATACTGGTTCAGTTATTCCTTGGGAATACTGCAATGATTGAGGAAGAGGGTAAAGTTTTAGAATGTCGAACAAGGGGGAGGTTCACATCATGGGTGCACGGAATTCCCCGGCCCACCCCCTGTAATACTGATGGCTTTCTAACATTCAAAACTACACTCCCATATACCTTGTTGGATCACAAATTTAACCATCCTCTCGAAATTTAAATCATGCCGATGAACGTGTTACTCGCATCGTCTTGAAGAAATCGGCAGTATTTTGAGGACAAACGTTACGGTAGTGAAACACGGCTGCAGAACGATTCAACCATATGACGTAATTTATTCTACCGCTGATTGGTTTATAAACTAATATGGGTAACGCCTCTGTCGACTAAAACGACGGTCATTGAAATACGTCACTGGTGCTGTATAATTGAATCAATTCTACGCGACGTAACCGAATACATTAATAAATTACCGTTATCTATGGTAGAATCGTTCTGCAGACCGTGTTAAACTACGTTTGGCCATAAAACACGACCGGTTTCTTCAAGACAATGCGAGTAACACGTTCATCGGCGTGATTTTCGAGAAGATGTAAATTGTGAGTCAACAAGGTATATGGGAATGTAGTTTTGATTATTTTGTATGAGCGCACGGCCAGTTGAAAAACCCAGATCGTATGTAGATTGAGTGATTCTGTTTCTTAACTTAGGAATGTTTGAGTTGCAGTGGCGGGCGGATCGAGTACGGTATCGATAGATCGAGCAGAAAAGCGATCGATTTAGCAGACTACGTGGCGCACGAATTCCTGTGATAAAAACATCAAATAAAATGCCTTCGCATCTTCTTCGTTGTAAGGGGGAGGGGCGGGAGAGTTAGTCACGCAGATTATGATGTTTACAGCAGAAGAAGGAGTAATCTTTGCCGACTGAAATTATTGTAGAGGGTGTCAGGCTGGCTAGAAACATCACCTTGACGACGAGAGGACACCTTGGCCTAGTAAACGATTTGTCAGTGGATACCCTGTGGGAGCTCCAATTCATATGCACAGCATCGGTGAGAATTTTAAAGAGCACCGTCTGCATAACAGTGAGGTTTATTCATTCACATGAAAGGGTCGTGCACTAAAATGTTTTATTCCCCAAGACCAAAAAATCATCCTATTCACGTCATAACCTATCTGCAAACTAATTAGGACAGATTTATGATCTCGACGTTGACTATTTGTAAAAGTAAATGCGCCGAAGTCGCTATTTTGCTCAATTTTTGTACCCATGACATGTTTTTATGGCGTCATTTCATGTGAAAATTTGTCATCTAATTAAGTTTGGTGATTATCAAAAAGGGCAAAAAATGAGTTTGATCTTTATTTTTTTGCGGGTTCTTCGTCAGAACTTTTTTATGTATCTTAGCTTGATGATCTTGCTTCGTTATTAAGATTTTTAAGCAAAAACCAGTCAAATATGGAGGTTATGCACAATTTCAGATAACATGAATATACTCCAGCAAAGGCAGTAGCAGGCGTTAAACGTGTTTTCTGGATGTTAACCAATGTCATAATTTGGTAAACGTTACTATTTGAGGAAATTCGGTATTTTGCATTCAATTTGTCAAAACGAATGGAGTTCCTAACACTCTGCGATAAAGACAGTTGATGTTGCCCCTAGCTCTGTCAAATTCAGACAAAGACTAGATATATTGTGCTCAGCAAATGAGTTTGGAATTATTTACAAAATAGCTTATCCGATTTTAGGATCGTAAACTCTCGCATTTGCCATGGTAATGAAATCATCGATGCGCATGAATGGATGTCAAGTTCAAGACTTACCTACAAAGAGAGTATCTGCCAAAACAGTCGTGGGCGTCGTATAATACTAACCGTGCACATACGAATTAAGAAGCAGGATGGCAGTACTGGGCACAATTAGACCCTCAAGAATCAAAATAATGATTCGTTTACTGTACACAAATATATGTATTTGTATTTTTTATATAGTTGCTAAGCAAGTATTAATAATTACAATTTAACTCAGTGACGTCTTTTTGAAGCTTTCTAGTCAATTGGACCCGTGATTAATAGCTATGCCTGACCAAATTGCCAGGGGGTGGGGCGGCAGATACTAGATTAGCTAGGATTTTAGTAATCTACATAAATCTAAATATTTTGTATATTGTTTGCATTTAATTGGCAAACAACACTAAATGTAGCAATTATTATGTATATGCATCCGCGATATACGTCCTGGTCCTACCGCCAGTAACGCAAGCAAACCGCACTTCACTTCGCCCCTCGCGGGCTGCACTGCAATTTCCAAGTGGCGGTGATTTATCAAGCACTATCAAAGTGAATTATGTTGCACAATAATACACATCAGTGTCACAGGTTAACTTGAAATAACAAATCGGTGCCAGAACATTTATTTGAAGAAATGCTGTTGGCTAATCTTGAACCCCGTGCAATCTATGTCACCTGATTAGTGTGAACAAGCAAGAGCAAGACAAGATTATGTATGTATCTGGAAACATGAGTGTTGAAGTGAGAAATACCACATGTGTGATAAATATTCATTAGGAGATTTAACATCTATTGAATACAAAGTTGCGTGTACAGGCAAGCTTTTAATTTGTGCAACCGTTAAGTTACCAAGTTCTCATGTGTGTAGGCTAGCATATACACTGGCCAACTTTTCATAAGATCACAGAGAGCAAACCATGGTCCCTCAGGGTCTATGTTAATATTTTCTTACTAATGATTAAATGTCATCACCAGACAGCTATCAGTCGATACACTTAGTGTTGCAAAACATAAGTAGATCATTACGGAACTACAAGCGGTATATTTGTCAACCATCCCCATTCATGACAACGTAAGTATGCAAGCAGGAACACGATGAAAAAAATCTACTGACCCAGTGCCATGTATCAACTGTCCCGCCACAACAAAAACGCGTGATTGATCGTACAATCAGAAGGGGGAGCTTGGAAATTTTTAGGACAAATTACTTATGGATAGACGTCCTTAGCAAAGGCTATGAACTCTCAAAAGTATACATTTTAGTGTCATTCCTACATTACGAAATATATCGCTATATTCGTTGACATTATACTCTGTATGTAGATCTGAAAATCGATAAATACTGCAAGTATACGTACAAATCTTTAATAACAAAACTCGTTATCGTTAATTCATTGCTTACGAGTCCAAGCAGTTCATGTGTGTGTATTAGGGTAAATAATCCCAGAGCACTCGAGTCAGGACAAAGATATCTAGAGCTTTCCAATATAATGGGAAAATCCCAGGACGCTAAGTCTTAAGTTAAAAGGCACTCTTCGTAGAGAGCCTTTGAAATCGAAGGGTGTGAGATATACATCAAATAATCTAATTCACACTCGGTGGCTGCTTACTGGTAGTGAAGGTCAAGAGTCATTGCAAAAGAGTTTCTACAAGTTTGAATCAAAACTCTAGACTATACATATCCTATAGAAACCTCGGAATAGGACAAATAGTAATTAGGGGCCAAAGCCGACCGGCTTGTCCCTTATATTAAATGACTTTAGTAAATTCTTAAATTCCACCACTTTGTAAAAACCTCAAAAAGATGACTCTGAGGAATATGCATACCAAGTTCCAAAGCAATTAGACTTGTGGAAAATTGCTCATATCTATCTATCTATCTATCTATCTATCTATCTATCTATCTATCTATCTATCTATCTATCTATCTATACGAAGTAATAAATATATATATTACTTGAAGTAATACATACATATACATATACTTATACATATATATATATATATATATATATATATATATATATATATAT